>JAVJIF010007294.1:0-64073 GCA_038442645.1 Agave tequilana | reverse complement strand
CCTAGTTTTGATGATGATCAACTCATGTAGTATAGTTACTAATGATCTTGTGTTTAATTAGTGACAGATCATGATCAGATCTTAGTAGGTGCATAGCTCAACAAAGGATAAAAGAACAGATTTGGAGCTTGCATGTGGTGATCCAAGGAAGTTTTTGGATCAAGCTTGGACCAAGTCAAGAAGATGAGAAGCCTTCAAGGGAAGACTTCAAGAAGTTGAAGACTTGTGTCTAGGTATAGAATTTGTATTTTTGTTTTAGTAAAAATGTAAAGGATAGAATAGTGGTGGATTGCTCAAGTTATATCACACACACACACTCTGATAGAAACTCTTGATTTAATTGATTTCATAAAAGATTTCTTTTTAGAAAAGAATTTTTATTAGTAAAAGATTTTCTTTGAGACAAATATAAAAAACTTTGGATTTTGGTATTTCATAGTTCATATCTTTAAACCAAAATCATGATTAGAGCTTTATGTCAAAACATAGATATTCCATATTGATTGTGTAGTGGATCATATCCATACACACCATGCTTTTAAATGAACTCAAATATCTTTGTTTGTATTTTGATGAAGATTTAGAAAAACAAGTTTGGAAAAACATGTTTTGGAAAAATACATTTTGGTTATTGAGCTAATATTTTCAAGTTACAAAAATAGACCAAAACATCTATAACATGTCTTGATTTTGTGCAAGCATGTTTGTTCTTTCAAGTATATTGGTAAAACTATTTTTGTAGAATTTCTATGTATTTTTAGGATTTTATAAAAGATTTTAAAATCCTGTTTTCTGACCAGGAAACTGGCTGACAGGCCAAACCGGTCGACCGGTCCGGTCGACCGATGTGCACAGCCATGTGCACGTTGTCAGCACAGTGGCCGGTCGACCGGGTCGGTCGACCGACCAAGAGAGCTTTGCTCTCTGGAAATATCAGTCGACCGGGCCGGTCGACCGACAGTTCATTTCAGGTTATCGGTCGACCGAGCGGTCGACCGGTGGCTGCAACGGTCAGAAAAATGACCGTTGGCCGGTCGACCGGCGGTCGACCGACAGCTCTGACAGAAACCCAACGGCTCTATTTCTGGCAGCCTATATAAGGGGGTCTTGTCAACTGTTTTGAGGTTAAGATTTTGGAGACCTTTGAGCTAATTTTTCCAACTGATTTCAGAAGTTCTCTCCACATATTTGAGAGCAAATATTTCCAATCAAAAGGGAGTTTTTATCAAGAGAGTGTTAAAGTGATTCTTGAGTTTTCCATCAAAGCTTTCTTTCCTTGATTTTCTCACACCACACTTGAGCTATCCATTGCTAGATATTCCTATAGGTGTGTTGTAGTGAGAGTGCTCTTTAGGTGATCAAGTGTTGTGATCATCAAAGAGATCTTTTCTTTGTATTGAGGAAACGGGCAAGTGTGCTCGTTGTGGTGGTTGGAGTTCGGTGTGAACTCTTGGTGGTTAGAGGTTACGGCCTCGGCGAGTCGGTGGACTTGCGTGTGTACGGGACTTGGGAGTCCGAGGGTTTGTAGGTGTACGGCACCGAGGAGAGATCGGTGGGATCTTACATAGTGGAAATCCTTCGTGTGTCGAAGGCGGGGATGTAGAGCAAGTGTGCTCGAACCTCGAAACAAACCCTTTGTGTTTGCGATTGCTTACTCTATCCCTCTCTCTCTCTTTGTCTCTATTTTATATCTTGCATTCAATTTATTGTGTTCATCTTATATATGCATGATATATTCCCTTGTGCTCATAATTGATATACATACTTGCTGGGATTGTTGTTAACACTAGTATTCAACCAAGAGAGCCAACGCGGCACCTCAACCCATTCAAGGGGAATCTAGAGGAGCTTGTCCAGAGCCTCGCAAGGGGAATTCGGCAACACTCTTGGTTATACATAAGTGTTAATTTAAAAAGAAGTTTAATTTGGTCTACTTTGTTTTAATTCCGCATTATTTGTTCATAAGTGACCATTAGATTAGCCATCACCTATTCACCCCCCCTCTAGGTGATCTTACATATACTACATTAATTGATTCGCATAGGATGAGCAGAATCATAGTAAGGTTCCAAGATTGTTGGACATCAATAGTTGATCAGCAGCAGAACAGTGAAAAAATCACCATCCACTCTTTTAGATGTGGAAAAAAACACTTCCAGGTTTTCTTATTATGGAACATTAAGATTCTGACAACCATTTTATTCCAACATAGTCAACTTCTATCATCTTTACACACTCCTTCTGGAAACCAGGCTTACTTAAATTCTAGGATGTAGCAATTTAACTCTAAGGACACTGAAATAACTCTATACACCAACCTTTTTCAACAAATGTTATATACTAAGCACACACGGGTAAAACTCTTAGCAATAGGCAAGAGGTCTAAGGTTCAAATCCCTCTTGCACCATGGCTAATATTCAAAAAAAAAAACATATCTAAATTCTGCAAAAATGGAAATTCCAAGAAGACAATATGCTGTAAAGATGAGAAAAACATCCTTAGGAAAGTCCTTCCAAGATAATCCATCAGAGAATATTAGATCTCAAAACTCAACGAATAAAAGGAAATAAATTAACTAAATATACTAAAAATACATCAAACCTTTATTTTCCTACATGAGGTGAACAGAATCATGGAATTTTACAGATTACACTAGAGATAGCCTGGAGATAGGCAAGTACCAATAGAGCTTAACTGAAAGTTGGATGTAGCAATAACCCAAAGAAAGCTACATTAAGGTATGGGGGAAAAGTCTACATAAATCACAAGTCCTGGTGATATATTCTCAATAACTTCCTTGCAAATTGATTTGTCTGCGTGTATTTTCACAATTATATGAGCTTTCGAATTAAACTGTGCAAAACTAAATTTTAAAATGCATAATATGAAAGGTGGCATAAACCCCATCAAAATTTAACCCCTTACAACATTACCTAATTACACTTTAGTTACTTACAACTTATATACCAATAAAATTACAAAGTAAAAAGTTGTACTTATCCTATAAATATTGTTAGTCATGTATACCAATCTAGAATAGCCATCTAGAGAAATATTTTCACGCACAGCCATCCTGCATAAACACAATCCCCATGCTTTTATTATGCAATTAATCACACTATAAAAATGTGACCAAAAATATATATTATTTTAATTTTAAAATATCTGCTTTTGTATATCAATAAATCTAAACTTGCAATATATACACCTACAACTACACTGGATCCCTCACATCTCTACTCTTCAAAATTAAAGATTATATCACCATTGAGACCTGACTCATTGGTAGGTGGGTAAGATTGGGTTACACGAGGTCTCAAATTAAGAGTAGAGACCACGACATCTATTCCAAATCAACATCATCATAATATAGTAATAATAAGATTTGTTTTGTTTACACTTAGTGTTTTAAATGTCAGATGTCAGGGAAATGTCGGATGTCATAATCGGATGTCGGATTCGGATTCGGAGATATTTCGGGGCCATCTAGTAATTTCAGACATCGTGACGGATAACAAATATATATCCTAGATGTCTTAAATAATATAATTTTAAAATTCTTATCAAGGTAATATGTATACAACTTATGCAAAAACTACATAAATAATTTGTGATAGGTGTTCTTAACTTAAACATTTTGTATATATTCACTAATCCATTGTTAAATTTCTCAATTGCTCCAATTTTCAAGATCAATCAACATACTGGGTTTTTTCTCAAAATGTCGGCCGACATTTCGGGAAAATGTCAGCCGACATATCAGATTTTTCCTGAATGTCGGCCGACATTTTCAAAACGCCATTTCAAATGCGGATGGGGATGTCGTGGCGGTGAGGGCTTGAAAACGAAATGTCGGCCGACATTTCGGAAATATCGGTCGACATTTAAAACATTGATTACACTTGGCAAAAATCTTCTCCATCTATAATGTGAAAGAGTCATGTATAACTTCAAGGTAATTGCACACGTCTACCACATATAGATCACACCATCTCCGCAACCACTCGAGAAAGAAGCACGGAACAAATCAGTGGAACTTACTCTCCTATATATCAATATTTTTATGCAAAATTACATTTTAAGAAAATCTGCATTGCACAATTACTACACTTAAAAATTTATACAGTCTGCTGCTGACTTCTATTTGTTTACTATTTTACATTTATTTTATTTATAAAGTTAAATTGTATCATGATATAAATATTATCGCTCATCCTTTTACGTCTCAACATCAATAAAATCTATACATTTTCATTTTAGTTTTATGCATAAGGCCAAGAGACTAGTATTATATACTTAATTACGCATTTCTAACTACTACCAAAATGGAAGATCTACAAAGAAACTAAGCTGTTCGACATAGAGAAACATATTAAAGATCCACATTGCAGGATAATTCATCGGATATCACTAGACACAATCATAACACTAGGACCCAATTATAGGAAACGAAGCAATTAAAGATACAGGCTTGAGTAATGAATGTTTGCTAGCCAGATGGTTAAATATGCAACTCATTCATGATCATATTCGAGGTTATGGACATCTGTAAATCAAAAGAGAGACCGAGTAAAAGTGTCCATAGCATGAACCAAGAAAAGATATCCAAGTTTTGGTCTTTTCAGTGATATAGAAAGCCAATAAAACTTAAAACATGAATAGATGTACCGTTGATAACTCCAACTCGAATGTGAACCCAAATATACCGTAGGTATAGCTAATGAAATCCAAGACACCCTTGACCTCATCTTTGATCTGCAAAATGGAAAAGAGATTTAAGATGCCTTATGACTTTGACGTTAATAACAACAAAAAGAAAACAAGTATCAAGAGATTATCTTTTCATGACTTCCACGTCAATGTCTGACCAATTCAGGACAAACATTAATAGAATTACTAAGCTAACTATGATCAAATTTACTATAGCACTACTAAACTAACTATAGATGAGATATAATACTATGCTCATGGAATATCAAACTGCAGAAAGAAGAAAGACAATAGAGAAAAAAGCAAAGTGAAGCAGCCAGTGAAGATGCAGTAAGCACATATAGACAGTGTACTCCCTCGGAATAAATAAGAAAGAGAATGTACGTGTACTCGTACTATAGTAACCTGAGGGAATTATTGCAATACTGTAACTTTAAGGCATAAGCAATTATACATAGGCTAAACCTTCAAAAGGCAGATGTTTCGCCCCAATGTATATGGTATCAGAGCCAGACTTTGAAACTCTGACCATCTTTTTTTTTTCTTGGTCTCAAGCATGACTATCAATGGATGGTGCATCTATCTTGGGTTCTATTTTTTCCTTCTCATTAGTAAATATTGACATGCAACTGAAGCTCAGTTTATATAACTATCTAATCTGGCATGATCAAATAATATTAGGGTTTTTTGAAAATCCCCCATCAAATCAAATGTATTTAGAAATACCCACCTCGAATCTTTATATTTAGAATCCCCCCTTAAGCATTAAGTTCTTTGAAATTTACCCTAAAGTCTTTTTAATGATTTCAGCTGTAAAGTTCGACGGAAGTTTTCTCAAGATACCCATATTAATCTCTTAGACTTCCAGTTTCTAAACCCAACTGTTATTTCTACTTGCGTTAGACTACCTAAGTACCTTACTTGGGTCAAAATAAATCAATATGTCTTGAACCTTGTTAAAGTCAATATGTTCCCAGTGACTGTTTATCACTGACCTGAGTACCTCTAACAGGTATATTGACGCGAGCGAGATTATTTCAGCAACAATCAATCACAAGCAAAACTTGATTCTCCAAGGACAGCTTTAAACACTGAATAGGGACACTCTCACAAGAAAAACTCAATTTTTTCAGAACAGTTTCAAACAATAGCAATAATCACAGCTGATAAACTTTAGGCAAATCAAAAGGATTGCCAATAACTTGGGACAATCAGCCATGTGGTTTCGCACCCGAAAGAAAAATGAAAAAAAAATTCAATAAAGAAACCACCATGCAAATATATCTTAAGAACATATGGTTAAGAGGAATTGCAAATTTTGGATGTCTCAATCCTGATTCAATCAAGATGTCTACACAATCCTAGAAATGCCGGGTATGAATTGTGTTATAACGTCCTCAAACACGAAGTCAATATGAATAATTTACAAATGCAGCTGAATGTCCAGAACAGAGCAGTGGTCACTCAGCATAACTGTTCTCAACAAATCAATAGTATCAGAAAACACAGTAACCACAATCATTATGCTTATTGATTTCATGTACTAGCTCTATAGGGTCTCAGAAGTCTAGTTTGCAGTAAACTGGATATCAATTAATCATGGAAAAAAGAGAGACAATGTTTAAGATGTTCATTACTGTTTCTATCAAAACACTTAAAACAATCTTAGGAATGCTCTACTTGGGTTCTGAATTTACAATCATCCTCAACATGATCATGAATAATTTACGAGGGCAGTTGTAATTTTTCTAAAAGAGGGCAGCAGCAATCCATTATAACAATTCCTAACAAATTCATCTCATTAAGAAAGAGTAACCACAAGTTTTGTATTTACTTATGCTTGTTGATTTCATCTCCTGCTCCCAGAGACTCACAAAGTCTCGACTTCCAAACAAATTAGATAACAGATATCCATAGCTAACACAATCAGATCTTTTACCAATACATTTATAAAGATATAATGTAATAATGCATCAAGATGTTTCATCTAAATCACCTAAAAACTGACCTGGCTCTCCATGCAAAATATATGAGCATCATCCTGTCAAAAACATGAAAACCTTCTAGTTAAGTTTGTATGGAAGAAAATGGAAATAATTAAGTTAAAATAAAGAAATACATGCATCATATAAAATTATATTGAGATTATCAGCAATAAAAAATTTATTAAAAAAACTCTCAAGGGCAACTGACAAAGACACTCATATGATCGTCATCCTTCAGGGATAAGGATAAGAATTACCTGCTGAAACCTTCTAACGCGTGTTAAACCAGAGAGAGCACCACTAAGTTCATTCCTATGCAGAACTCCAAAATCCGCAAGGCGAAGTGGTAACTCTGTAAAACCATGTCCAAATGGTCAAAAATAAAAAATCACGAATTAGGAAAGGTTGCTAAATATAACTACAGCCAAAACGAATGAAAAATAAAGAAGTAACATTCTATGCACTATACGTATTAATATCATTTGATTGAGCAAATCAGACTTCTAGGTTGATTCTAAAATGAAAAGGGCAGCATAGCTAAGCAGGATCCATCAAATAGCTAAAGTACACTTTTCTGACTGCCATAGAAGTATAATAACTTTTTACAATGAACAGAGACTGGACCTGATATAATACAGCTCACCTCTATAAGACCGTACTCTGTGCTCAAACATTAGGCAGTGTCCAGGGCAATTCATCGGCTTGAGTCCAAACTCCTGTTTCTCTATCTGCATAGGAGAGACAAAACCACTAACCAATTACAATAAAAGCAAAAAAGGTAAACCAAAATGCTAGCAAAAGAGTCATATTATAGTTCCCAACCCAGCCAACCACCCAAAAAAAGGCCCCAAACAAAGACTATGTATAGGAATGTAGAGAGTATTAACATGAAGCATACAATGTGCGGGAATGCTATCAATAAGATTTCCCCATAAAATATGAATGAATGTACATACGTGTCTATATCATAAAAAATACAACCTCAAAAACAAACATGTTTTCTTTGTAGTTGGCAGCATGCCCTGATGTTTCCCATAATTGCATGTTGTAAATATTCGGGGTCAAGACCTATAAAACAAAGCAAAACAAACTGATTTATATTGAATCAATAAAACAATGCAAAACCAATTTATCAATTCAATCATTGAGATCTGCACTAACCTCTTGGTAGCCTCTGTCTCTGTATTGTGATCGAAGGAAATCCATTAACTTGTTATAGACTCTAGTTCCGTATGGTAAGAAGAAACAACTTCCAGGGCTGTATGCTTAATCCAAAACCAAGTCACATTCCAATACCAATACTTTATATTGCAAATATCAGAAAAGCAAATTTTATTCTCTTATTACCTGAGGGGATGGAAAAAGAAAAGTTCTTGATTCTGCCCCAGTATTCTGTGATCATACTTCTTTGCCTCCTCTAGCATGGTTAGATATTCCTGCAATTGAATGTCAATATGTCTTCATAAAATCAAATTAGAATGAGTTTAAGGTTGACGAAAGGAGAGAAAATAGTATATAATATATGACATTTAAAACAAGTAATTCTCCAGCAGCGGGGAACGATAACCCGTGAAAGTTTATCTAACAAAACCAAAGCTGCTCTAAAAACATAAAGTTTTGCAACTTTGAGTCTATGTAGCACGGACACTCCTATCATGAAGCCATGTCGTGTCTCACACACGTGTCGGACATGTGTCATGTGTATTTTTAAGAATTCGTCGTGCGTCCGCGTGTTGTGTCCATTTCAATGTTGCCGTGTCCGTGCAACATAGCCTTGGATAACTGAATCAAATAATAGCAGAAGGGGAAAAAAAGACCAAAGAAAATCTAATCAAAGATTACAGTCCATGATAAAAATATCTCTCAGCATGAAAAAAGGGACAAAAAAGAAGCAAAATGATAGTGAATGACAATGTCAATGTTTGGCTGTATAGTAGAGTGAGGACTGTATTATGCATTCCAGTAGAAAATTTTTGAATCTGATTTTTACAATTAATAGAAAAAGGTAACAAGCTCTCACTTATACTAAATAATTATAAACTAACTTCAACAATAGATGTCACATAGATTTGTCAAGCATTTCAAACAAAATTGTGTCTACTGGTTTAACATACTCCTGCACCATCTCAATCCTTTACTTTCCAACAACAGTCAAACTGCTACTCCTGCACCATCTCAATCCTTTACCTTCCAGCAACAGTCAAACCGCTACCACTGCCGCCTCTGCCATGGCGGTGGTAACAACACCTTCCATCCCACCATTTAGTATGTAGATCAATCTTACAGGGGACCAAATACCAGAGCACTAAGTATGTGTCCAATGTCTATGCCTAATACCAACACCCAGAATTGGACCTATTCGTTTTAAAAGGTATGTTTTGGAACTAACTCTAGGCCTTAAAACATACATTTTACAAAGGATTGATGATGCCTAATACATTCCATATTACTAGCATCACAGAGCTAGTAAAAGGACGCGTCTTAGATAAACAAAAGTTCTGTATACAAATAGCACTCTATAAACTTCAGCTTTTCTTATGCGGAATATCCAGAAACATGAAACTAGAACTTGCGGATATAGAAGAAACTAAAGACAAAGTAGTTAATATCATCAGCATACAAAATAGAAAAATAAAACAGCAATTATACAAAATGCAAATTAGATAAAAATACATGATGCCAAGTTTTAAAAAAGAGAGAAATGAAGACGCCTTGTACCTTCAAGCGCTTAGCATCTGGAAAAGAAATTCCATAAACTCTTTGAAGGCTCTCTCGATCTGATTTTCCCCTCCAATAGGATGATGAAGCCTAAATAAGATATGAAGACCATGAAAAAATAATTCTTTCCACCATGATCCTATTTTAACACCAAAATAGTACAAGTAACACCTTCAAACAAGCAAATGCTTTCACAAAAGAGGTATTTGGGATGTGTGGACCACGACAAAGATCAACCAAAGGACCACATCTGTAAACAGTGATTGTCTTATCCTCAGGTAACTCATTAATGATTTCAACCTGCAAATAGGGAAATTCCACAACAATACAGTTAGTCTGAATAAACTGGTCTGCACAAGTACACCGAAATTTCTGAAACATACATCAAAGATATTGGAAAAGCGGTATCTAATAGTTTGAATGCATAAAATCTTTTTACATGAAAGTAACGAATTCATATCCTCGCTGGATACTGATATTTGCCAACCAGAAGAAAAAAGTATGAAGAATATATAGCAATTTGTGAAAGGCAACTTGCCTTAAATTTATTTTCAGCGAACATTTCAAGGGCCTGTGCTCTGGATACTTCAATTCTCTCAAATGGCTGTTTTTCCTGTAGCAAGAAATTAAGAATATCATACTACTGAATTGGACGACATGCAGAATAAATATTAATATTTAATAATGAAATACTTTTCATTCAGTCGCCTATCCTTTTTATCTACACCTTGGCTGACTAGTAATAACATGCCAAACACATGAAAAATGAAACTAGAATTACAAAACCAAAATAACAAGAAATGTAATAATGTCACCAAAGGGAAACTCGATTTTTATTGAGATTATAGCTGAAGCTTAGAAATCAACCTATTGATACTGGAAACCAAAAGGTTCTTCCACTGTCTCATTTTTGGGTCTTATTCAGTTCATAGATATAGGAAGAAGCCCCATCAAATAGAGATTTTTTTTCCCTTCCTACCCAATTTTGATTGTTGATATGAGAATAAGGACTCCTAGTACATGCACTACTACACCTTTGATCATGCAATATTGACTGGTTATTAAACTGTGAATCACGTGAAAGGAGGATAAGACAAATTCGGGGGGTCAGAGTTTTATAGAGCTTCCTTGGTGAAAAAATTGGGAGTGAAAGATTACACTGATCCATGAATCTAAGAAATTATGAGAATCAGATATCTTTTGCTTAAAAGTACTATAAGAAGAAAAAAAGTTATCACCATATTTCAGGATTTAAGAAAAAAATTAATAATAGTCTTAACTGCTACTTGCATGGGAATGTTTGGCATGGAAGAAAGAAGCCTTCAAATCTTTCATTTGTGTTTGCCTGTCTGAAAGGAAAAGATGACACAAGGCAACTAAAAACCTAAATATTATACGCTAGAATCAAATCATGTAAATATCTAAGCAAAGGCAAGGATAAAGAAAATATAAAATACTTTGATAAACTATATAGAAAAACAGAAGCAGCAGTTTCTACATAAAATTATATGTGAACAAAAAAGGTGACGAACAATAGCCATAAGGAGCATCAGTCCTCAAAATAAATCAAGAAGGGTACCAAGCAGACATCAACAAGCAGAGTTGAAACCAAAAAAAAAAAAAAAGAATTTATGCCGCCGATGGATTTTACCATCGGCTTTGGACATCTTGCCTGGGATCAGACTCTTTCGGCCCAAGACCGTCCCAAAACAGTCCGATCCCAAATAAATATGTGGCCAATATTAGGGGTTCATGGTCTGACGGCAACATAGGGGGCATCTGTTTTGGACTAATCCCCCATATCGAAACCGAGTTTTGAAACATAGCTACAAACTGTCATCTGTAGGCCTCTTATCTTCTTTTCCTCCAACTAGCAAGCAAGCATCAATAAACCTCTCCCTCTCCCATTAGCAGGAAGGGATAAGCATCAAAGCACATTCTACACAGAAGCAATCGAGGGGATTGGCATCAAGTCACATTCCATACGGAAGTGAAACCAAATGTTAGACAATTATGCATTTATTCACCCTTCTGAGTTGCTGGGATAGACACTCTGAGCCAAAAAGATGCACATTATTGCCAACATGCTTTCTGACTTGAAGGCACTCAAAATGATAAAATGTCATAAAAACTAGGATTTATATATTCAAAAATACCTCCAACATAAAGTTAATTACATCTAATTGTTGTAACCAACAAACCTCTTAACACACTTTGCAACAATTGAATTATGTTTTATGGAGAAAGGCTTGATGAACAACACAGTTGAAATGCTCGCTAGGTAGGACTGATGACCTACCGCATAATTAAGATAACCCACAACTGTAAATAGGTTTTTAGGATAATAGTCCGCAAAACTTCAATTAATTTAACATTAAGATAAAAATATATTTGATTTAAGATGCTATCCAACAAATCTCTTAACACACTTTGCAACAATCCAATTATGTTTTATGGAGAAGGCCTAATGAACAATACAGCTGAAATGCTTGCTAGGATGTCCTACCTGCATAATTACTATAACCCATGTAAATAGGTTTTTAGGATATTAGTCCCAAACAGTCCAATTTAATTTAACATTAATCTACAAGATATTTGATTCAAGTCCCTAACAATGTGGGGCCAACTTACATGAGTTCTTTTAAAGGGCTAGTTTGCAAGGTTCAAACATGCTCCAAAGACTCCTAACACATACGTCACACATTGTTAGGGACCAAAGCAAACATCGTTACCTGTGGGGTGCTAATACCAATTTTGTATAAGAAATTAATAAGCTTGATTGCTCTCACAATGTTTTGAAATGGTTTCATGTTTAATTAATATTTAGGGGTGTTACTCAATTGGGATTATTCGGTGGGACTAAGACATTTTGTGGGATTTCAGTTTTTGGTGTTATTGGTTTGGGATTGACAGTGGGATTCTCATTCAGGGATGTTATGGTTGCTAGAACAAGGATTAGAACTGGATTAGGGTTGGGACTCATTTTAGTCCCACTACACATATTGCCTTGTCTCACTCTCAAAAATTCTCACATATTTTTCTAGGACCAAGATATTATTGGGATTCTCTTCTCTCACCTCTCTCATCCACTACCAACCGACCTCTCTTTCTTGTCCCAAATTTTAAAATTTTATAGATAGTTTTATTTAATAGTTCTATTATATATTTTTAAATTAAATAATTTTTATGTGATGTTCACTACAAATATTTATTTTATTATGCTGATTAATAATTCATAAACATTTATTCATTTTAACAAATAATCTTTGGAGAAATATTATTGAATGTTAATAAATAATTTTTTTAGAATGGATTATGTTTGCTGGTTTATTGATGATATTTAGTTATTTGATTATTAAAACTAATTAGTTTATTAATATTTCATTGTATACAATGGATATTTTGTAATATTAATCATGGACTTGGTTACCTGAGAATACTAAAATACTAAATAATAATATATGTGCATTCTATAATTTTGTTTGTTATATATATAGAGGTTATAAATTAACACTATGGTCATATATTTAAATATGAAAATTAGTTATTTCGAAAGTTTTAATAAATAATTAAATAAGATCATTAATTATTTAATAATATTTAACTATGAACATTAGACAGTTATTATGATAGAATAATAAGTTAAAAGGAATCCTAAAATAGTTAATAATAAACAAAATAATAAACAAAACGCCATAATTTGACCCAATTCAATTCCAAATTTGTCCCAAACCCAGTGAAATTGTCTCAGTGAGACAAATGTCGTAAAAATCCCAATTGAATAGCACCCTCTAGTGAGGTTTGACAACTCAGTTTTGGTTTTGTTTTGTCCCTCTTCAAAAAGTATAGTTTTGAACGGCTTCGAATGTTTCGTGGATTCAGTATAAAGTTTTGGTTTTGGTTTCAATTCAATTTAAGGTCATGTTTGGCAACAAGAGTTAGCTAGTGTAATGAGCTATTGCCAAACAACAAATTTTACCAAGAGTTGTGGGTTTCAGAGTAAGAGGCAAACTTGATATTTTAAAAAGATATTATGCACGTTGGCCCTACTTTTGGGGGGGCAAAGGCCAGCTCTTACACCAACATTGAGTTGGTGTAAGAGTAGGGATTAACTATTTTTGAGTTAACCCTTGACTCTTGTAAACAAACAAGGCCTAAGTGTTCTCTATAGATAAATAATCAACATATAAACATGTGTTGGATACATGATTCAAAGCTGTGGTCTCGGCCGCCGACTCGACAGGCACTAAGACAGATCAGTCGCGGCGTCTCGAATCGATCTTGGGTGATACACACAAAATGCTACATAGAAAGCTCAAAAAAATTTAAAAAAATCACGATAAATCTTAAAAAATGTAGACATCAATATTCATATATCACATATCTAAAACAAGTTTTTTTTGAATGGTAATTGAAAAAATATGATGATCTGAGGGGTAAATTTAAGAAATATAGTGATTGGGGGGTAAATTTAGAAATATGGAAGATTTGAGGGGTAAATATGAGAAACCTCAAAAAAATTAAAAAAAAAAAAAGGAAAAAGAAAAGATAAGAGACAGAGAGACTGATCTCTCTGGCTCCCTCTCTCTCCTCTCTCCCTCCCTCCGATATTTCTCTCTCTGTCTCTCTCTCCCCCTCACCTGATCTCTCTCTCGCTCCCCCTCCCTAACTCTCTCCCACTCTCCCCCTCACTCGCTCTCTCCCTCTTTGTCCTGATCTCTCTCACAATCTGAGGCAGAGATTGGGAGAGATAAGAAGAGAGACATAGAGGGAGAGACGGAGAGAGGGAGGAAAAGGGAGAGGGGGAGAGACAAAGGAGAGAGGGAGAGAAATAAAGGTCGGGACAGAGGGGGAGAGACAGAGGAGAGAGGAAGAGCGAAAGAGAGAGATCGAACGAAGGCTTATCAGGCGGCGACGGTGAAAGGGTGAGCGAGTCGGGATTTCATATCTGGTAAGAGTTTTTTCTTTTTTTAACCCGGCTCGGCCTCGACTCGATCGAGTCAACCTGAGTCGTATAGGACTCAGCCGAGTCGACCGAGTCAGACCCGAGTCGGTCTATTTCCTCCACAAAGATTGACTCGCGTCTCAATCTCGGATCGGCGATGACCGTTCCGGAGATGACTCGGCAGAGTCAAGAGCGATTCGGCCGAGACTTTGAACCATGATTGGATATGTTGCGTTATATTGGAATAATAGTATTAGAGGTTAATAAAATTGCATAGTTTATGTTTGAATTTTGTTGATAAGAATGAGGGTTTGGTTTATAAATGAATTTATTGGTATTTTTCTTCTTGCAATATATATAGGGAACATGAGGGCCTTAATGTAAATTTAATCATTAGAAAACATACCAGTTTTGATATGTTTATGAGGTTGGACTTGATGGAACTCGGGCATTCAAAACTTGTTTAACTTATGGGTATGAATATAGAAAGTTAAATGGTTTAGGTTTGGATCTTCAAATCCAAACTTAAAACCAAACTTACTTATATATCCCACGATATAACCCTAAAGATCCTCATTAGATCTAAGGTGGTTAGGAGTGGTGGTTGGCTGCAAATGAGGATCTAAGGTGGTTAGGAGTGGTGGTTGGCTTTGAGTCTCTCTCTCCCCCTAGTTTTATATATTTAACATCCTCCTTAAACCATGTATTTTCCTCTTTGACGTTGATGAATATTGTTCGATTTGCTATAACTTATATTTCCCATCACATAACCCTAAAATCCTCATCAGATCTAAGGTGGTTAGGAGTGGTGGTTGGCTGCAAGGCTTTTCCAGATTTAACATTAAGATCCTCACTAAAGCATCTATTTTCCTCATTGATATTGATGAATACTTGTTCAGTTTGCTACAATCTACATCTATCTCACTATCTAGACCAGAAATCTTGTGACTTTTTTGGGGTTTTGCCTAGTTTCAAACGAAACTGATTTTCAAGCCTAGTTTCCAATCGCCCCTTCCTGAAACTGGTACGAAACAAGCAAAACAGATACGTAAAGGATGAAACCTTGAACCTTGGAATTTAGTCCACAACCAGTGGTCATTGTTGCAAGACCACTGCATCTGACAGAGCCTCGCAAACTATTTATGATTCGATATTTCTAAAAGGATGTACTTAATTCATTTATTCAATTTTATAGCTATGAGGAACTAAAGTACAACAATAAATAATACAGAACCACTAGAGACAACAAAGTTTGTGCAATCTCTTTGTTTTCATGTACATTATGTTGCCTTGGGTCATTAGACCTCTCCATTATAGACAGATCAACAAGATATCTAATAAAATGTGCAGCTTATACCTGATCTAATTCGTTTACTTCTTTTTTTCCCCTAGCTAATGAAAATCCCAAATTTAATAATGAACCATCTGATCCTACCTAAGCATGCACTCGGCCTCAGGATATGCTAAGTTGATAAAAACAACCCGAGTCTAAATCTAAAAGGACTATAAGCAGAAATTTTCATGCATTTGGAATCATGGGTTACATGACTTGGTTGCATGCCTGCTTTCAGTTATTAGAAAGAAACACAAAAAGATAAATTTTGAATCACATTTGATAACACAGACAGTGGTTTGAGCTTGTCATAGTGTACAACCATACTTGAAATGACTGACCATCTTTAAAAGCTAGAATAATAAAGAGTGAAGATCAAAGAATCTTCAAAAATGACATGGATCCAACAACTATAGCAAATCAGCCTCAATGGGCAAACAGCATACAAACCAGCTCTTTCTTTGGCAAAATGGAAACCACCTAAAGCTATCAACTCCAGCATGTCATCGAAACCAAGACTCTTGCAGAAAGTAAAAGAGGGGAGGGGTTGAAGAAGATCGTACCGCAACAGCTTTATTTGCCTGAGACTTAATTTGGCCGAAATTCTCCTCATTCAACGTCAGGTCCTCATAGTATGCATCATAGTAAAAGCCCTAAAAGAGGAATTAGGTTATTCATATGATCACAAACAATTGCCAATTGCATCTAAAATATAATAATGCACCAAGTACTTCAACTGATATCAAAATTCTTTACACCGTCAAATTTAATTCATAAAAATAGAGGTTGTAGACAATACCATTAAGATGGTGTTTGTTATTGACTGGGGAATTGTAGATATAAGGCACCATTAATAATGTTTGGAGTTGGTTACAACCAATGTAACAAGTAAATATCATGAAGACTACAAATGGTCAAATCAGCATCAAGTGTACTATAGATTAGAGTGGTTTAGGAATTTGGAAGACAAATATATATGGAGATTTATGCCAAGTTGTGTTGAATTCTTAAAGTTCTTGTCTCAAGTTGTTAGATTATCCTGCCAATATGCTACGGCTTATTTTGGTACGATAATAGTTCAATCTTCTGAGGCCAGATAAGCTACCATCTGGTTCCATGTTATCTAATAGAAACCAAAACTTTGAACAGCTCTATCCATCCCTCAATCAGTTCAGTCCTAGCCTGTGTTCCTCAGGTTTCAGTTAGAAGAACATCAATCTATTTGATGCCATAATCAATAATAAACAGCATCTAGTAATAGCCAGATACTTCCTCATTCTAAGCCCTTCATCCCATCAAAATGGGATAAACTACGGAGACACAAGCTGTCAACCTAACAGTGTCGATGCAAAATTCCTAGCCTTAGAAGGAAACAGAGGGGGGTTAACATAAATCATAGATGGCTAGTTGAATGACTGGGACCCTATCTTATTGGTCCATTGGTTAAGCTTATGCATCCGAGAAGAGATGCTACAAAATTCCCCAAGATTAAGAAAGTGTGAATGTGAAAAATAACATATTTACTGCAAGGAATTGTATTCATGATTAAACTATATGGAACAAGATAAAGCCACAGAACAAAGGACAGAAAGCCTACTCATACAGATAAATTTTATGTATATAAACCATGTATGGATTGAATTGAAATTTGAGATATGCTTCAATTTGTTCATTAAAATCTAAATGAACAGTTGTTCTTCTATATTTTCACGAGTTATTCACATTTTTTCTACTTGTCTAGTGCAACTAACATTTACGGACCATATGACCCAGGAATAACCAGTTAGCTAGCATATAAACTCTTGTCTACGCCATTAGGCGTCATCATAAAGAGATAAGATCAGAAGAAAGGAATTAGTAATGAAGGAAGGTGGTGGCGGAAACAAGTTGCAAGTTTATTGGTTAAGGAATTCTGTGGGAGAGAGTGCCAAGGTGCCACATCAGTGAAGCGGTAGAGATAGATGCAACAAGATAACAGGTTGAAAGGTCCAAGAGCAAATAAAAGAGAGAAATTTTAACATAGCAGCCTACATTGTCACCGCAAGAAACTGATAAGGTTCACCATTATTCCATGTAAAGCAATATAAGCAGGAAATAACTACTAACTTTCTAGATAAATTAAACATTCGAAAAGTCATAAACTATATAACATGGAAAGTGGAAGCATCATTGTCTCATTACCTCTTGCTTTGTTGTGCATGGCCCGATGCATAGCTTGCATCCGTACTCCATCTCCAACGACTGCCACAGAAACAGTCTCAGTCAAATCAAAATAAGATCATGAGAAAAAAGGTCAGAACTTTTTCTAAATAAACCTAAAAGGGTCAGTAAACACTTATCAAAACCATAATGCACCTGTCCAAGGATGTGGGCACTAGAATGCCAAAAGGTGTGGCGCCCTTCTTCGCTGTCATACTTAAACAGCTTCAGCTGGCAGTCTTCCTCCAGCGGCCTCGACATGTCCCAAAGAACCCCATTGACCTTCGACCCAAAACAAAAAAAACTTATTCGACATTACGAATAAAAAAACAACTTAACAAACAGAAAAGTGACAAAGATTGTTACTTGTGCAATCAAGACGCTCGCTGCTAGTCCAGTAGAGATCTCCTTGGCGATGTCCATGGGCGATGTCAGCCACTTCTTCCCCTCCTTCGCCGCGCCATCGGGCAGCGTAATCCTTTGAGCCAGCGCATAGATTGAAGATTAACTACTCAAAATTAACAGAACTTAGATGTATAAGGTTCAATTAAATTAGCAGTTACTTGATTGGGTCGCCGCCGATGCTCTGGCGATGGGCGAGCTGCTGGGCCTTGATCGATTCGAAGAGCTTGATGCGCTTGTCGATGACGGTATTGAGGTAGGCCTCGTCCTTGGAGACCTTGGGCCCCTCGGACTTGGATTTCGAGGATGAAGGCTTGTTGGGGGCGCCCATGGAGATGGAGGCGGGGGCGGCGGAGGCGGGCGAGGAGAGGAGGCGGGGGGATAGAAGGAAAGAGAAGGGGGTTAACAGTGGTCGTCGGCGGAGGAGGTGGTGGGCGAAGAGTCGTCGGCCGATAAGGCGATGGAGCATATAAAGGCTCGAGGGGAGCCGCAGCGGCGAAGGTAGGATTTGAGGCTAGAGAGAGAGGGGGGGCGGGGGTTTCCTGAGCTTCTGGGTTTCGATGGGAGCGGATATTTCCACCCAAAGAATGGTGAAGGCACCCCAAAAATTATTACAAGTGTGCTATTAAATTTTTTTGACAATTTCACTTTTGGTGAAACTCTAAAAAAAACATTTTCTCCTTCTTCCTCCACTCCCGTCCTCATCCCCCTCCCTGGCCACCCCCGCTCCCTCCCCTCCTCCCCGACCACCCACGCTCCTCTCCCCCCGATCTCCCCCCGGCCTCCACCCCCCTCGGCCTTCGCCCCATCCCCTACCCCGGTCGGCATCCGCCCCCTCCTTCCCCTAGCGAACTCTGTCCAGATCTGTTCGGTCTGATCTGTTCAGTCAGATCTAGTCGAACAGATTTTTTTCTTTTATTTTGTGAGGTGGGGGAGGCCACCGGGGGAGGGGGGGCAGAGACTGGGCAGAGATCGGAGGGAGGGGAGGGGGAGGCTGGGGAGGGGTGAGAGGAGATCACCAACGAGCGGCGAGGAGGAGGGGGGAGGCCGGCGAGGGGGGTAAGGATGGGGGAGGAGGGGTGGAAGGAGGAGGAAGAAGATGGGCTTTTTTGCTACTTTTTGAATTTTGCTTGGGTGCCTTTAACAAAAAAAAATAGGGTGCCTTAATCCTAAGGTGCTAGAATCCTTTTTTTTTTGGGTGAAAATATCCACTTCCGGTTACGGTTGGGTGAAACTTGAAGGGGTGCAGTTTAAGCAAATCTTGGTGCAGGTATCCGATTCGGGTGCAGGTATCCGATTCGGGTGCAGGTATCCAATTCAGGTCAGAATTTCTTGCATGCGGATTAAGCTGTTTGGGACCCGGTTGAAACTGATTCTACTAAATTTGACTCGACAATAAAATTAAGCAATTTCACAATTAAAGAGGGGTAGATATTTTAATTAACTGGTATACCGCCGTCGGGCGGTGGGAAACCGACCGGCGCGACAGTGAGAAGGAGAGAGGAGGGCGGAGAGGTGAAGGGAGAGAGGGGAGAGGGGAAAGGATAGCTAGAGAGAGGGAGAGGGGGAAGAGGGGAGGGAAAGAAGGGCGGGAAAAGGAGAAGAGGGGAGAGGCGGAGAGCCAGGTAGAGGGGAGGGGGAAGAAGGAGGGAGAGGCGAAGAGCCAGAGAGAGGGGAGGGGAAGATGGAGGGAGAGGCGGAGCGAGAGAGGGAGCGGATGGATAAAATTTGTGAAGCAGACACGGGAGAAAATCTCCCTTCGATCGGTTTTGATAAATAAATATAATCAAAACCGACTGAGGAGAGATTTTCTCCCGTGATTCCTTTATGAATTTTGCCTGTTTGTCTGTCCGTTTGTTTGCTGCAGTCGAGAGAGACCCTCTCCTCCATCCCTCCCCCTCCCTCCTCCCCCTCCTCCATCCCCCTTCCTCCATCCTTCTTCCCTCAACCCATGTCTCCCCCCCTCCCGCCCTTCCTTTCATCCCTCCCCCCTCCCCCTCCCCCTCTTCCTCCCCTCACCTCCGTCTTCGTCGCTCTGTCAGTCAATTTCCATCGCTGGCGGAGTGGTATACTAGTTTATATGCACTCAGACACATAAACACTTAAAAAAGTAAAATATATACATGAAAAGAGCACTGCTGAAGTTGATTTTGATGATTGATGACTATCGATTTCATAAGCATGTTATCTGGTTATCTAGTTGAAAACTTTCAAGGGTCAATAGTTAAACCAATCGCATTTTGCATGTAAAAGAAATATAAGAAAATAAGATATAGATCCAGGCTAGAAGGAGTTTATTCATGGGAGAATTGGAGGGTGAGAGATTGAGAAAATCTTGACTGCCTATAACCAAAAACCAAAAGGAAGGGGGGAAAATCATAAGAAACAAATTTAATAATCAAGAAACTAGGAAACAACGTCTTCTATTAACAAAAAATAAGAAATACATTTAAGAATAATTAGTTCATTCTTAATGATGGACCAGAGAAAGATTAAACAAAAATTGATTAAAGAACCAAATAATCACTCTGATTTCATTAATTACTTCTAAGAGAATATAAAAAAATGAAATAAAAATAATAATTGTAAGGATATTATCTTTTGTATGATTTATATAATATAATGAATTGCGAATACGGCATTGTTGTGAACCTGCCTTCTATCCAAGTAAGTTGAGGTCTAGATTTCATAATTTTCATATCAAACGAGATTGTGGGCGATTGTCAGAACTCTTAATTTTATATATTGGTTTAGAGCATAAAAATAATTGATCTCGTCAATGGAAAAAAACTCATCAAAGGCATTCATCATTGATGGCTTCTATCGCTAAAGTCGAAATAGTCATTATTTTGCCGGGGAGAAAGGAGCAAAATCAAAGTTATGAAAAGTTGAAAGGGTAATGGGTAGATCTTTTCCTGACAGACAAAAAGAGTATAAATATTGAGATAGTTATTTTGGTAGAAAATGGAATGAAAGTTCTGCACCTGGTTATTGAACACATTCAAAACATTGTGAAATATGTGTGCCACCACCCACCCGCATTCAAAGGATTAGTGAAAGTGTGCAACAATGCAAGCTTGCGACTGCAGCGAGGGTTTAATCATAGATGTTTTCATAAACTGAAATGTAACGTATGATATGCTTTAAAGTGCATTGTCCTATAAGGAAGCATTTGTCGAATATGTTCTGGCGCATTACCGTGACATTAATCCTCAGTTACCATTAGAACTTTTTACTTCAACCTTGTACTAATGATCCATCTTGACTCTTTTTTCAGATGTTAATGTGGTTTATAATCAAAGTTGCAATAGGAAATGATAATCCACAAGTTAATGGTGGTGGAGATAGAATTGGACCGGGGAACAAACATATTGCAGGGTATGCAGAGACATCGACCAGTGAACTAATCAATGTCAATGCAATTGAAAACAGAGTTGTGTTAAACAGTGTTGTGGAAAATGATGTTGCAACAACAACATTCATTACTAGCTAGCTCGTAGGATATGCGACCCACTGGAGTCGTTTTCTGATCATCATAGCTTGAAGGCAAAGTTTAATTTATTGGCGTTGTTTTCTGAATGAAAGAGTGTAAGATATAAGGTACAAAATAATTATAGTTTTACTGAGTAGAAGTTAACATTTGTTATCCATTGATTACTATTTAATGTGAACAATTAATCAATAGATATATTATATTAAAAACTAGAGAACCATGGTAAACCGGTCCTATCAAAATACATGTTCTTACTTAGATTTGTTGGTTGATAATAATATCATCTTGACCAAGCTAAATCATTAATTTCAACATATACGGTAGAACCCTTCTAAATTAATATTCTTGGAACATACCCTTGAGTATTAATTTAGAGGGGTTATTAATTTAAAGAGTTTTACCTTGTGAATTATTATTTTGTCTTAGAAAATGCGTCTGTTTAATGTTTCACGTCCTTCAAACTCCCCCAACAAATCTATAGCATTTAATCTCCTTAAAATCTCACTTTGGTTGGTAAACTCCTTAAAAAGCTCTTTGGAAATATATCTTATCGCAAGTAAGGCTGTTGAAATACTAAATTTAGTTGAAAATTTTTGGCTACAATGAGAAAGTGATCATAATAACTTCTTGAGGACAATTCAAA
Organism: Agave tequilana; assembly: GCA_038442645.1. NCBI lineage: Eukaryota > Viridiplantae > Streptophyta > Magnoliopsida > Asparagales > Asparagaceae > Agave > Agave tequilana. The sequence continues at coordinate 41,644 of JAVJIF010007294.1, read as the reverse complement.
AAATGAATGATGAAGTCAAAAATATCAAATATGGTGGCCTTGTGTAAACTAGCATTTTAATGTACTTTTCTAGTTCTTGAATATTATATGTAATATATTTTATACTTTTATGAAATTAATAATTTATGCGATAGTCGGAACCAAAATTCTACACTAGGTTTCAAAAAATTATTAATTATTACGATAGAGAGGTTTATTAATTTTTACATTGGCCTGAGTCGGGACAAGGATTTTTTTTATTAATTTAGAGATGTTATTAATTTAGAGAAGATTAATTTATAGGGATTTTACTGTATATTGATGTGAAAACACTCGACACAACAAGAGAGAAATACCGAGTGGGCTCAACAACGGAAGCGTGGAAGCGATCCACCACTAGAAGCAATAAGACTAATCATCACAAACACAAAAACATCAGATTTAACGTAATTCGGTAAGAGTGCCTATGTCTACAGGGAGGAGGGGAGAAATTTTATTGAAAAAAGAGAAGAAAATAATCAGAGTTACAAGAATTCTCTCTAACACAATTCTCAATAGTAGAAATAAGATTTGCACTTGACTTGTCTTCAAAGGCCACCCAAAGGGTTTATATAAACTCCTAGTATTTTCTTAGTCCAACACAAACTCCATCAATATGAACAACACCACGGCAGAGACAGAGCAAACTCGAGTAGAACTCAAACATCAATCAGATCTGTAAAAAAACTGACAGCATGCTGATTAGTCGACTGGTTCAACTTATTAGTTGACTAATCATACTCATTAGTCGACTATGCAGTCGACAACTGAAATGTACCCACTTTCTTTTGTGTCACAATTGACTCCTGAGATTGTCATTAGTTGACTAGTGCTTCAACAGTCGACTACTTATGATAATTAGTCGACTATCATGTGCACAAATTGTGCACACCGGTTCGTTCTTGATCTTTGAAGCTTGTATCACCTCTACATTAACCTGATTTCTTCTCCAAAGAATACGAGGCACCCAAAACCCTACCACATATAGTATCTACAGAATATTCTTCTATCGAATACCACACAGTAGTATATATTCTCAATAAGATCCTGTATATAGGGCTAATTTACATAAAAATATATAAAGTTTCTCATACTTGACAGAAAAATACCTTCATCTGTACAAACTTATAGTCAAATGCCCTAAAGTTCTATTATACTAGAAGCAATCGGACGACAGTAACATCTCTTTTCGAATGAGTGAAATGCCCTCTAGTTTAAACTTATCGACATAATTGTCTCTTTCTTGAGCCCCAGAATGACCCCGTTCCATTTTCCCATTTTCATCTTTACCGAGAAGTCTAGGCGGTAATTTTTTCTTCTTCAAATCGTGTTTCAAAAAGGGAAAGTCAAGGAAAACATAAGCCAGAACAAATTATCTGAGCATTGGATTAAAGAAAGAAATAAAGGAGCATGTGGATTTGATGTCACTGCAAAATGTTTTAGCGAGGCGGTAGGATCAAGTAAGCAAGTCGCTCTTACTTTTTGATTTTTCTTGTGTCTTTTGACTTCTTGACAAATTTTTAGGTGCATAATTATTAGAATCCCTTAGTTTATGTTTAGGATTTGTCAAAATTAGTACGTAAAAGATGCAACCTCTCTCTTTTGTACAATGGGTTGCTACTTGATCAAATGTGGGTCTTTTAATTTTGACATAAAGTTAGAATTTGAAAATGATTTTCAGTGTATGTTTTATAAGTAGGGACCAGTAATGATTCTATATAAATACTGGCAATGGTCCACTTCCTTTTGTTGTGGATAACATCAATATTACAACCTTGTAATCTTCACCCAAAATAAATTAATAAATTGCATTCTATATTAAATAATTGTTTATTAAGCTAATTAAAAATGATTATGCATGTTTAGAGGAACTAACACATTATTCAAGTGGTTGCTACTGTCTCAAATGGTGTTGCTTTATTGAAATCGCTGTGAGTTTTTTAAAGGATGATGTAAACAATTATAAACTTATGTATAACCAACCAATGTAAATTAGTATTCGTACGATTTGTATAGCATCTCTATTTTAAGTCTAAACATAGTTTGAGTTTATGTTTGCCAACTAGTGATAAATTTCTATTGTACACTGAGTATTACATTTTAAAAGAGTCCTTTCTCTTTTCAACTAAATGCCAAATTCTCTAGCTGTCAATTTTGTTTTTGAAAATTCTTTAGATGGGTTTTGTTTTTACAAAAAGAAAAAGATTATTGTTAGTTAGAAATGAACAAGCATGTGTGAAACTGAAAAACACCTAGAGGGGGGGTGAATAGGTGTAAGTGCTAATCTAAGAAACTAAATGCAAACTAAGTGCGCTAAATGCGGAAGCTAATGCAAATTATGCACAAACTAATACAATACAACAAGTGTAGCCGAATTCCCCTTTCGAGGCTCTGAACTAACTCCCCTTGATTCCCCTTGAAATGGGTTGAGGTGCTATGTGAAGCTCTTGTTGGATGAGTATAAGTTAGGCACACACACACAAGCAATCCAAACAATGTGCACTCACAATCAAGCCAAGCAATAAAGGATATAGCAATAAGAGATACAAGGCACAACACAAGCAATATATGATATGAATGAATCAATGCTCAATACAAGCAAGTATGATATGATGATGAGTATGATGCTATGCACAATTATAAGAGAGAGAGTTAGAGAGACAATGAATCAAAACGCAAACACCAAGATTTGTTTCGAGGTTCGAGCACCTTGCTCTGCATCCCCGCCTACACCACCGTGTAGGATTTCCACTATCTCAACTCCCACCGAGGGAACCTCTACCAAAGAGGATTTCTTACAACTCTAGGAGTACCGAACTCCTCTCTCAAACAACAACCTCCTCACAACCGAGGGGTTAGGCCCGTAGCCAATACAACAACCAATCCACACACCTCTACCGAAGAGGCTCACAACCAAACTCCACCTCTACCTAAGAGGGATCCACAACACAATCACCCGATCACCTCTACCGAAGAGGGATTCACAAATATAAGGGTGTTTACAACAATGAGGTTTACAACAAACAACCTCAAACACTTCTCTTTCTTTTTCTCTTATCTTTTTCCACAAAAACAAGATCCTAATAGTTTAGGATAGAAGATAGCTCAAGTGTGAAAAACAAGTGTTTTTGGAAACAAGCAACAAAGAAAAATCTTTGGGAAAATACTTACAATATGATAGAATTGAAGATCTAAGCAAAAATCCCAAAAACCTATTTTCTTTGATTTTCCAAAAACCCTAAAACAATAAAGATGAGAAGTTTTTGCACTTAAAACTCTTTTGAAAACTCTTTTAAACACTTCAGAAAACTAGTATTTTTTTCTCTTAAAAAACTTGGCTAAAATCCCCAAAGAGATGGGGTTTATATAGCCCTTATACAAAACTAGCCGTTAGGCTGAGTTGGCAGTCTGACAGACTGCCGGTCGACCGGCCCGGTCGACCGCCAACGGTCAGAATTAAGACCGTTGGGCAACTGCGGTCGACCGGCCCGGTCGACCGATAAAACCCGAGAGCAGAGCTCTCAACTCGGTCGACCGTCCCGGTCGACCGTGTCTGTGCCTAACAGACGTGCACGTCTGTGCACGTCGGTCGACCGTAACGGTCGACCGGCACTTGGTGCGGTCGACCGTCACGGTCGACCGACCAGCCTGTCAGCACAAAACAAGGTCAGAAAATTTTGGAAAAATATTTTATAAAAACCTTTTATCATTTCTGAAAATTCCATAAAACTTGTTTTATCATTTTATGTTGAAACATAAACATGTGATAAAAATTTCAAGACAATATATCAACATATCAATTCATTTTTGAGTCTTGCAAATTTTATCAAAAACAAAACCTTGTATTTTGTCAAACTTGATTTTTCCAAAACATGAATAGGGATATCAAAATAAGTTTGTTTACCAAGTTAAAGCATATATGTATAAATAGAAAACATCTACTATACATATAACATATGTAAACTTGTTTTGATCAACTATTTATAAAAACCAAATATCAAATCATAAAACGTGTGTGTTTTGTGTTCACTTGAGCATATCAACTAAACTAAGCTTTACAAATGGATCTAAAAACTCTATCTAAATTAGGATACCTAAGTCTTCTTGACGATCATCATCTTCAAGTAGACTTGCTCCAAAACTCCATCCATGGGCTAGGCAAAGTGTGAACTTGAAGCTTTGGCCCTGGAATCACCATGAATAGCTTCTAAACTCCTTGTTGAAGCTAATCACCAACTAATATCCTGTTAATGATCTGAAACTTAGAAATACAAGAATATTAGTAAACATAACTACATGAGTTGATCATCATCAAAACTAGAGTGGAAGGCCATTGGGCCAACAATCTCCCCCTTTTTGATGATGACAAAACTCATGAAGTTATATATGCATGGATTAAAGATAAGCTTCAAGGAAGCTCCCCCTTAACTCATGCATAGGGATAAACAATAAATATATGCAATGAATATTAAACATGAAACATGCGTATGCATAAACAATAAATGATTCTAGATATCAAATGGAATATTCAAAACAAAATAAGCTCTAGATACCAATTACAAAGCAAACTCTATATATCAATTAAACTTAAATCAATTAAACTTGAGATTCTTGAGATTAAAACATAATATATGCATAAACATAAGCATGCATATAAAACTCAAATACTTCTCCCCCTTTTTGTCAATCATCAACAAAGGGGTAAACAATCAAAACCATAGATAAAATGAGGGGTAAAAATCTTTCTCCCCCTTTTGTCAATCAAAACAATGCAAACAATGTTCTCCCCCTTTTTGTCTAAAACAAAAAAAATTAATAAGGGGTGACTACAAACATGATATCAATTAAAAAATATGTCAATGAAGTATCTTGATACCAATAAACAAGGATCAATATATGTTATATGCTATATACATTCATGAAGAGGAAGACGCTAAGTTAGCTTCCCTACACATATGCATTACATGAAGAAAGGATGACAAGCCCCAATTCACATAACACATATTATGTAATGCATAAGAGGAGATGTGAAGCTCCCCCTACACACGTATATCATATAAAGAAGAGTTGTCAAGCTCCTCAATTTATAATATACTCAACATGAATCTATATGTAAGAGAGATGTTAAGCTCTCCTTGCATATAGGAAATACAAATCAAAACTTTGAATATTTTCTTTAAACAAAATTTTGGAAATACCAATTGTAATTAAACATAAGTCTTGAATTCTTAAACATGAATCTTGAAACCAAAACAAATTTTGAATTTCTTAAATATGATACCAATTGTAAATATTTTACCAATTGAAAAGATTTTACATAGAAACATTGATACCAATTGTAAGAATTGTTCATTTTAAAACATATAATTTGATGTTGATATCATATGTTTAAAATAACAACTTTTAATCATAAAGTGTGGGAGTACAAATACCAATTGAAATACAAAATCAAATTTTCTCCCCCTTTATGAAATACAAACTAAAATATGCATAGTCTTGATAACAATTTAAAAGTAATCAATTTAAACAAATTGAAACTCAAGCACTAGCATAAACACAAACATATATATGTATGAAAAAATAGATACCAATAGAAATTGATATACTTGAAATTTAAAGCATACATACATACAAAACATATATGAGTATACAAGAAGATCAAAATGATACCAATTGAAAGAGTTCAATGATACCAATTGACATAACAATAAGTTCAAGTGTATACATCATATTCTCTACCACCCAATCATAATTCAAGTTTTTAAAGATTTTCAATTTAGGACATACATGAACATGATCTCCCATCCTACCGCCCTTGGAAGGTAGGGGTTTTCAAAGATAGATTTGAAAATGTAGTTTTGTTTGAAAATCACTACCAAAATGAAGAACACCGCAACTAGTTAAATGAAAAACTTGTTAACTAGCACGAAATCCTTCAAGTAAGGAATAAAACAAAATTGAAATTCACATGATAATCATCACTCTAACCAATAAAGTATAACTCATGAGAAACAAAACATGAGCAATAGATATGAGTGTACAAATAATATGTGAAGATCATAATCATGAAAAAATATTTCATTAAGCTCAATTATTCCTTAAAACATAATTCCATCAAAACTATCTAATCTTCAAGGCATATGTATGTCTAATACAAACTATAGTATACATACATATCCAAAACATAACGAGTCCACAAAATATATGCATTAAGGCACGTGGCTCAAAAAGGATACTCATGTATAGTCAATAGTTTGGATAAAATGGACATATACATGAAGTTAAATATTGACACAATAAACATGACAATCATGAAAACATGAAAAGCATGAAAAGTATGAAAATTTAGCTTTTCATTAAAACAATTTGATACCAATTCTTTTCAAGGTATATGTATGATTTGTCAACACAAGAAGTATACATACATATCCCTTAAATACACTTTGAGTCCATAATAGATATTTGCATGAAAGGCAAATGACTCAAGGGGTGTACATGTATATCTTCAAGTTTGGCAAAATACACATATACATGAAATGAAAACTCATAATCATAAAAACAAATACCAAAAATGGAATACAAGTTTAAAATGTATGAATCATCAAAACTAGACTATACTAGCACATCTAATAGGAACAAACAAGCATTCAATCCCAAACATATATAGATTTGTTTGTAGCCCATCATATGTACAAATATATAACTAGTCTTAATGAAAACTAACATCTAAACATATATTCAAAACATGAAGCATCAAAACAAATATAAAAGTCATCATGATAAAACTAAAACATGATTACTATGTAAATTCACATGTATTAGATTCATGATGTACATTATAGTTTAAACAAAAGTGAGAACACTAAATATGGGTTCATATAAGCATATGTGTCTCAAATACTATACATGTATGTCAAGGATCTAATAAACATGGAATGAACATACTAATCCATAGACATCAAAAACATGCTATAAACATTAAAACATGGAAAGCATGTAAACAATAAATGGGAGTAAAGGATTGTTACCAAAACCGAAGAAGCAACTTTCCTCGTCTCCAAAACATGGTGGTTATCTCCACCAAATCTTCCCTTGAAAGTGATGCATCCAATTGATTTCCTTTAAGTCCGGAACGCATCCACTCCAAGATGCTATCACTCTCACGTCATGTGAGAGCCCACACCTATATTAAACAAAGGAGGGGTGGTCTTTGGTACCCACATCTTATTGGGTCCATGGGGGTTAGTCCCTTCCCTAACCCAAACAAATTTCTTTGCTAAATTTGAAACATTTAATCTATCATAACAAAATTTAGCAAGGTGGCCCTTACGTCCACAATGTGTACATGTGTACACATGAGCATACATGGTGTGATGGTGTCCGTGAGGAGCATGTGTATGCCATGGAGGGTGTGCATGCATAGAAGATGGAACTTGTTTCTTTCGAACCAAGGATTCCAAGCGTGTATGGTTCTTAGCACATTGGCTCATAGTGGAGCCCAAACAATCTACTCTCTTCTTTAGCATACAAATATCATCATTAATTCTAGAAGAAGAGGTACATGCATTAGGTAGACTAGATGAAGAAGCTACACTAGCATGGCAAACATGTGCATCAATCTTATTTTGTAAAAATTCATTTTTCTTTAAACATGCATTCAACTCTTTAGAAATTGAAGCAATCTTAATTTTCAAAGAATCATTTTCTTTTAAAACAAAATCAACTTTTGAAGACAAGTTTTCATTTTTCTTCAAAAGAACATGGCAATCATTTTATTTTTCAAAAAAATTATTTTCTTTAAGTGCAAGACCAAGTTGAGATTTTAATGAATTCCTCTCATTAGCAATCTCCTCTTTCTCTTGCAAAACAACATCAAGTCTAGCAATCAAATTTTTATTATCATTATTAATGCCTAGACTTTTCTTTTTCAACAAATTATATTTTTCTATTAGTTTTTCACAAACAATGGAAAGTTCTTCATTCAAAGCATGGGCATCAATATGATCATTTGAAGAACTAGCATCATCATCACTATCTAATGGAGTTTCCGAGTGTACCTCAAGGGAGTCATTCCCTTGGACCAAATAGCATTGTTGTGGCTCGGATTCTCCGCTAGATTCCTCTTCTTGGATTGGCAATTGAAGCTTGGAGGTGGTGGTTGTAGTCAATTTGTTCCACACTACAAAAGCGGAATCAAAGTTAGAAACACGTAAAAGATATTCTTTAGATAATGTGCTTCTAATGGCCTCTAGGGCTTGTGCATTGCCCCTATATGATTACCATCACCAAGATAACATCTCTTGGTGGCGGCAAGGAAGACATGCAAACCTAGGGTCTTTAGGTACATGGACATCCTATACTTCCAAACATCAATGTTGGAAGGGTCAAAGCTAGGAGGGGTCATGAGGTCCATGGTAAACTATATATGAATGTGCAAACAAACAAATGCAAATGAGATTAGCAAGCAAATGGATCACTCCTAGGATGTTAAGCCTAAGTATCAGGAGCACTAGCTCTGATACCAATTGAAAAAACACCTAGAGGGGGGTGAATAGGTGTAAGTGCTAATCTAAGAAACTAAATGCAAACTAAGTGCGCTAAATGCGGAAGCTAATGCAAATTATGCATAAACTAATACAATACAACAAGTGTAGCCGAATTCCCCTTTCGAGGCTCTGAACTAACTCCCCTTGATTCCCCTTGAAATGGGTTGAGGTGCTATGTGAAGCTCTTGTTGGATGAGTATAAGTTAGGCACACACACACAAGCAATCCAAACAATGTGCACTCACAATCAAGCCAAGCAATAAAGGATATAGCAATAAGAGATGCAAGGACAACACAAGCAATATATGATATGAATGAATCAATGCTCAACACAAGCAAGTATGATATGATGATGAGTATGATGCTATGCACAATTATAAGAGAGAGAGTTAGAGAGACAATGAATCAAAACGCAAACACCAAGATTTGTTTCGAGGTTCGAGCACCTTGCTCTACATCCCCGCCTACACCACCGTGTAGGATTTCCACTATCTCAACTCCCACCGAGGGAACCTCTACCAAAGAGGATTTCTTACAACTCTAGGAGTACCGAACTCCTCTCTCAAACAACAACCTCCTCACAACCGAGGGGTTAGGCCTGTAGCCAATACAACAACCAATCCACACACCTCTACCGAAGAGGCTCACAACCAAACTCCACCTCTACCTAAGAGGGATCCACAACACAATCACCCGATCACCTCTACCGAAGAGGGATTCACAAATATAAGGGTGTTTACAACAATGAGGTTTACAACAAACAACCTCAAACACTTCTCTTTCTTTTTCTCTTATCTTTTTCCACAAAAACAAGATCCTAATAGTTTAGGATAGAAGATAGCTCAAGTGTGGAAAACAAGTGTTTTTGGAAACAAGCAACAAAGAAAAATCTTTGGGAAAATACTTGCAATATGATAGAATTGAAAATCTAATCAAAAATCCCAAAAACCTATTTTTCTTTGATTTTCCAAAAACCCTAAAACAATAAAGATGAGAAGTTTTTGCACTTAAAACTCTTTTGAAAACTCTTTTAAACACTTCAGAAAACTAGTATTTTTTTCTCTTAAAAAACTTGGCTAAAATCCCCAAAGAGATGGGGTTTATATAGCCCTTATACAAAACTAGCAGTTAGGCTGAGTTGGCAGTCTGACAGACTGCCGGTCGACCGGCCCGGTCGACCGCCAACGGTCAGAATTATGACCGTTGGGCAACTGCGGTCGACCGGCCCGGTCGACCGATAAAACCCGAGAGCAGAGCTCTCAACTCGGTCGACCGTCCCGGTCGACCGTGTCTGTGTCTAACATACGTGCACGTCTGTGCACGTCGGTCGACCGTAACGGTCGACCGGCACTTGGTGCGGTCGACCGTCACGGTCGACCGACCAGCCTGTCAGCACAAAACAAGGTCAGAAAATTTTGGAAAAATATTTTATAAAAACCTTTTATCATTTCTGAAAATTTCATAAAACTTGTTTTATCATTTTATATTGAAACATAAACATGTGATAAAAATTTCAAGACAATATATCAACATATCAATTCATTTTTGAGTCTTGCAAATTTTATCAAAAACAAAACCTTGTATTTTGTCAAACTTGATTTTTCTAAAACATGAATAGGGATATCAAAATAAGTTTGTTTACCAAGTTAAAGCATGTATGTATAAATAGAAAACATCTACTATACATATAACATATGTAAACTTGTTTTGATCAACTATTCATAAAAACCAAATATCAAATCATAAAACGTGTGTGTTTTATGTTCACTTGAGCATATCAACTAAACTAAGCTTTACAAATGGATCTAAAAACTCTATCTAAATTAGGATACCTAAGTCTTCTTGACGATCATCATCTTCAAGTAGACTTGCTCCAAAACTCCATCCATGGGCTAGGCAAAGTGTGAACTTGAAGCTTTGGCCCTGGAATCACCATGAATAGCTTCTAAACTCCTTGTTGAAGCTAATCACCAACTAATATCCTGTTAATGATCTGAAACTTAGAAACACAAGAATATTAGTAAACATAACTACATGAGTTGATCATCATCAAAACTAGAGTGGAAGGCCATTGGGCCAACAGAAACTACTTCCATAGTGATCCCATGCCTAGTGACTCAAATGGATATAACAAATATTTTAAGATATCTCTAATTAATTGTATACGTTTTCTTTTCTACCACAAAACATATGGTTAGAATTAACTGTTTGAAGGTACACCATGGTGGCTCCGTTCATAATTCACCTAAACTGAAGTACATTGGATGCAAAGTTGATAGCGTAAACGTGAAAGAAGGTGACTTGTCCTGAAATTTAGTGAAAGTTCAAGCAAAGAAAATTAGGTATGAAGGTAATTTCAAAATGCATGCAAGGCAATGTGGGAAGACAATTGAAAGGGGTTTGATATTATGGGATCCAAGTTTCACACCTTCACATATCTTCAATGAATTCAAGGAGGGTAAATGGTTGGATGTATACATAGAACATGAGAAATAAATTATGGATAGAACTGAATTAGAAGATGATTTAGAAGAGCAACTCCTTTTGTGACCCAAGATGAATCAGCTAATGGTGCAACAGAAGTAATACATGAAGAGGAAGCTTTTGATACTGAAGCACTCATTACAGCTGAAGGAGAGGCTTGTTATAATGACATATGGGGGCAAAAAAAAATTATTTGGGGACCCTGAAGAGGATAACATAGAGGATGAAGATTGGGATCCTAAAAAAGAAAACGGGAATGTGGCTGATAATGAAAATGGAGATGTAGATGACATTGATGACTTCAAACAAGACTTTAGGCATAAAAATGTTAAAGGAAAGCACGTTAGTGGTATCAGGGCTCGGTCGACTGGTCGGTTGACCGATGTGCCCAAGAACGTGCACAAGCCCTTGCCTATAGGGCCGGTCGACCGACTGGTTCAAACCCACTCTCGGGTTTGGGTGGCCGACCGGGCGGTCGACCGGGCGGGGCAAAGTGGCCTGGGGGAGTTCGACCGTCAACCCCAACGGTCTGAAATATGACCCTTGGTGTTTTCTATTGATTTGCAAAGGGACAAAAACTTACAAAAAGAATTGAGGAGCGATATTACAAGTAACTAAAAGAAAATTTACAAGTAAATCTCCTCTGCGATTTATGGAGAAGTGTGCCAGTGAGAGTCTAATCAGTGCGTGACCACTTTGTCCTGTTGTCGATGGAGCGATCGATTTTGAATGCTATTACTTGGGAATTCCTTCTCGCCTGGTTCCAGAGATTCTTTCAGAGAAGAAGATCTTAGGGTATTAGCACTTTGAATTTATCCTTGTAGGATTAGAGAAGTGATTCTCTGAATTTTTGGAAGCGAGAGAGTAGATCTCTTGTTGGCTTAAACTTTTAAGCCACCAAAGAAACTTATGCTCTTCAAAAAACCTCTTGGGCTTGAATTTTTTCAAGACCCTGAGTTTAGTCTACTAGTGGGCTATTTATAGGCCCAATAGAGAGTTATGATTCCCTTGATTGTCTCCTTTTAATAAGGAATCATGGGTGTAACTACCCATTAACTCTCCCCGCTAACTTAGTGGGTGGTTACTTTCCTCATGCAAAGCTATCAAGAAAGCTTCAGGAAAAGTTATAATTAGCCTCGGGAGAAGCTAGAATTAGCTTCAGGCAAAGCTTTAAGTAGCTCTTCACTATGCAGAGTTATGAAGAGCTTCATGCGAAGCTATCAAGAAAGATTCAGGAGAAGCTATAATTAACTTCAGGCGAAGCTGTGAGTTAGCTCTCTGCAGAGCTATGAAAAGCTTCATGCGAAGTTATTAAGAAAGCTTCAGGAGAAGCTATAATTAGCCTCAGGAGATGCTAGAATTAGCTTCAGGCGAAGCTGTAAGTTAGATCTCTGTAGAGCTATGAAGAGCTTCATGCAAAGCTATCAAGAAAGCTTCAGGAGAAGCTATAATTAGCCCCGGGAGAAGATAGAATTAGCTTCAGACGAATATGTAAATTAGCTCTCTATAGAGTTATGAAGAGCTTTAAGGCGAACTAGACAATCTTAGCTTCTCAGGTGAGGTTATCCCCTTCGGCTCATGCAAGGCTAAGTGTTGAGCTAACTTAGCATCCTAGGTCTACTTAGGTCTCTTCAAAGGAAACCTTAACTTATTGTCTGCTTCACTAGATCAGTAGAGTCCAAATTGCTGATTTGTCCCTCAGGGATGAGCAAAAACTAGTAGTCAGCTTGTCTGTCACTTTTCTTTTTTAAATGTCGACAAGTTAGACATCATTTTAACCGGTTGAAGAGTTGTTTGAGATTGTCTTTTTTGAATGTCAACAGTTGGCCGATCAACCAGCCGGTCGACTAACAGGTCAATCTGGCCCGACAGCTAGTTTTTTATAACCCCTATAAAAAAAGACTTTTGGCCAGATCTTGCACAAGATTTTTACAAGTGTTTTTGAGAGCTCTTCTACGGAGTTTCTTAATAAGTTTTAGAGCTTCACTTCCATATCTAAAGAGAGTTTTTCAAGAGTAAATCTCTTGAGTTTTCAAAAGCTTTTTCTTGAGTTTTTCACCACAAAATCTATCTTGTTTTTCTCACACAAGTTTGAGCTATCCATTGCTATATCCATCCTATAGGGATCATTGTTGTGAGAGTTTGTTTATGATCAAGAGAAGTAATCACAACGTGTTCCAATTTGTATTGAGGGGGAGTTGTAGAGGTTGCGGCCTCGACGAGCTAGTGGGTTCACGTTGTGTAGAGTTCCTAAGGGAGCTCATTGTAAAGGTTACGGCCTCGGCGAGCTTGCGGGTTCACGTGTGTTGTTCTTGCGGGAACAAGTGAGGGACTTGCGAATCCAAGAGTTCTTAAGGTAGCTCATTGTATGTGTTGTGGCACCGAGTGATCTTGCGGGATTGTTATAGTAGAAATCCTTCATAGTGGTGAAGGCGGGGATGAAGAGCTAGTGTGCTCGAACCTCGAAACAGTTCTCCCGTGTTTGCGATTGCTCATCTCTCTCTCTCTCACTTGTCTTTATATCTTGCATGTTCTTATGGTGCTCAACTTTATATGCTTGATATAACTTGTGCACAATTGAATATATGCTTGGGATTATTTAATATCTTGCATTGTTCTTATTCCTTGTATATTCATTGCATGCTTGATATTGTGCTCACACTAGTATTCAACTAAAAGAGCCATAGTAGCCTCTCAACTCTTAATTTAGAGGAATCTTGAGGAGAAGTCTAGAGCCCTTCACCGGGAATTCAGCTTCACTTTTGCATACTAATTTTAATTCCGCATTTGTTTGGCATTTGATTAGCACGTCACCTATTCACTCCCCTCTAGATGCCTACAATTTTGAGTTAAGGATAGAATTTGCAAGCCCGACTAAGTTCAAAAAAATTGTAAGGAATGCAGCCATGTTAAAAAGATTTGATGTTTTTTGAGAGAAAATGAAGAAAAGAGAATCATCGTATAGTGTCAGGGCGATGGTTGCAATTGGAATAGTGAAAGGACCAAATGGCAAATTAAGAGAATCCTTAGGGGGGCACGTGCCCGGCCCACAGACCCGCCCGGTCTGTGCGAGGTCTGAGCCAGGCAGGTCCGACTGGTCTTTAAAAATAAATAAAATAATCTTTAATTAGTTATTAAAAATCCCAAAAACTAATAAAAAATCCCCAAAATGTACAAAATTTAACAAAATTGCTACAAGTTGTGAAATGCAAATGTTATTTTTTGTTAATAATTCAATAAAATAGATAAATTTATACAAAAACAATTGAAGTATCAGGATTAAAAATTTTAGAAATTTATCATTCATATTTAAAAATTGCAAGTCATCTAATATTGTAACGCCCTGATCCCGCGGGTACGGGGACGCTATGGCGACGTACATACGCAGGGCGAAAATACCTTCACGTACATATGCTAAGCCTCAGTACAAGAAATAGCCTCCATATATGTAACGCCCCGATCCGACGGGTACGGAGACGTTACTGCGACTTATATACGCGGGTCAGAAATACCCTCACGTATATACGCTAAGCATCAGTACAGGCAAGAATCAGAGTACGGAAGCAGGTGGTGCATTATACATTCCAACACATGAGTACAGTTATAAAGTTATCACCAGATGTGACAAATATTATAAGAATATTACATCACCAATATGGCGCAAATGCGAGAATACAAGAGATGTACAAGTATGAACAATACAAAAGGAGGCTCAGAGTCATAACAAAAAAACTCTAGAGCCGAACAGGGGGGCTGGAAGGATAGGGCTCTAGACGGTCTGTTGGGGATCCACGCTTCATCTGCGCCACTCTGATCAGCAACTGGGAGAATCCATAAGCTCCAAGCTCCAAAACCTGACATGAGGATCCAGAGGAGTCAGAACTCCTCGGCGAGTGGTGATGCGAAAGCCAGATGGCGTGCTGAGATAAGCACATTGTATCAATAAATCTGAATCATAACATGCATTGAAAATCGTGTCGTGGGCATAAGCATACAGGAGCAGGTAGATATATAGCAATTGACATCAAGCAGAGAATACTCGCGGTATGATAAGATAAGAGCAGGAAACTGGAGGAGTAGAACACAAGTGGTAGAGCAGGATGTGAACAGGTATAGTATAATAATCATAAAACTGGAAATCTAAAGTAAAACCCGATACAATCAAACATGGCAAAGCATACTACGGATCCATAACTGGCATCTTTTATTATTATTATTACTTGTCTTACCCTGATGTCTAGATATGTGAACTAGCGTCCCAGCATACATATATCCACATCTGAGTAAAGCAAGGTTGTTATTGGAAACCAACGGGGTATCAACGAACAATGTTTACAGTAGGTCCCGTACATACCTGGGACCACGGCCCAAGATTGTTCCGTTGCTGGTGGACGGAACCTGCCGCAAGGCGATCAGGAGGGTCTTATAGGATGCCCTTTATCAAGATAGTACCAGGAAGGAGGGAGCCAGCGCTCCCCTCGATCTCCTGGAGGCGCACAGGTCAGACCGAAAGTTTTACTTGCACAACATACCTAGTACCACTGTAAACTCGAACATATATTGATAGCCGCAAGTTTCCCCCGACCCGATGCAACTAGTTCTTTTTTATGATTTATTATATAATTATCAATTTACGGGAATAGCAGGTGCAAGACATGATCGAAATTCAGGAGTACATGAGTATTGTAGATTCAGGTCACTGTATATATATAATACAAGATAACAAGTACAAGATTCAAGTCACTGTATGTAATACAGGATAACAAGTATAGTATTCCCGTAAATGTGATAATCACAGGTCAAGTATTAATATGTTAGGAGGCAGGTGATAAGTCATGTCATAGCAAGAAACAAGTGTTAAGTAGTAGCAAGTCGGGTGTCAGATGATGACACATCAGTTGTCAAATGATACAGACAGGTGTCAGGTATTAGCATGTAGATGATAGGTATCAAGTAAAAGCATGTCAAGTGTTAACATATTAAGCATGTACTTGGCAAGTGATAGAGTAATAGCTGAGCACAATCAAGCAGAGCTGAGCAAGCTGGAGCGAAGCTAATGTACAATATTAAATGCTATCACGTTCGGCGTAGTTACCGCTCGCAACGTAGTTAAACACATGTGTCGTAGCAAGCGTATGAACGCCATACTACCGCTCACGGGGAAGCCATGCTCACGGGGTAACTATACTCGAACGGAGTAAGCGGTAAAGTGTTGACACTAGGTCCGCCTACCAGGCGTAGCATAGAGAAAGTCCAGAGGACTTTAAACCTCAAAGGTTGTACCCAGTGGTTAGGGTACCTGCAGAGAAGGTGTTAGTTCCAGATACAAATACATAAGACAATCAAGTCGATCCGACGAAGCGGGAAAGCCAGGAGGAAAGCGAGAACACTAACCTAAATCTTCAAAAAATATTGTGAAATCTCTGATCTCCGGAATCCAGGTAACTAACGCATAAACGCGTTAAAGAGAGTGATAGATAGAGAGGAGGAAATCAAGAGAGAGAAAGAGAATGAGAGAGGGAAGAGAGAAAGGGAGAGCTAGAGAGAGAAGTCCACAGAAAGAGAGTGTAGAGGGAGAGAGAGAGGGTACAGGAAGCTGCAGTGTTGAGAATGAGATGCGGGGTCGCAGACGCGGGGTCGCGTTGCGTAGATGCTACAAACGCGGGGTTCTAGACCCGCGTTTAAGTCATAACATGAGAAGAACGCAGACGCGGACGCGAGTTCGGCGTCGCGTTAACACGAGAAGAACGCAGACGCGAGCATGAGCTCCGCGTCACGTTGATATAAGAAAGCGAGGATCGCATTAAATAATTAATTGGACGCAGGGGGGGTAAACTCCGCGTCAAGCAAATACACGATAAGAGAAAGAGAGACAGGGAGATGTGAGAAAGACGTAGGAAAAGAGTGAGAGACGCAGTGATGGGAGAGGGAGAGACGCAGGTTTGAGCAAAATCAGAGAAGAAAAGAAAAGGAAAACGAAGGAAAAGAAAGAAGGAAGGAAAGAAAGAAGGAAGGAAAGAAAGAGAAGGAAGGAAGAGGAAAGGGGGATGGCCGGCCGGGCCTCGCCGGCGGCGGCCGGAGTTGGCCGGAGATTGGTAGCCAAAGCCCCAAGCCCAAGTCATCAAGAGGGTGCAAGTGTAGTTAAAAATGAAAATTTGGAGTTTTGCAAAAGGGATTTCGGAGAGCGAAGCTATAGCTCGTTAGAAAGAACTCTCCGAGGGGAGGAAGATGGTATGATTCGTGGTGGCCAAGATGGTATATGTGGTTGTGGAAATGGTGGTGAAACTTTGAAAGTTAATGGGTTGTTTTGATGAAAAAAGGAGGAAGAAGATGGTGGTGTGGTTGGTGTTAAGGTTGTTGTTGTTGTTGGAATGGAGGAGGAAATGGAGGAGAGAAAGGAGGAGTTGGTGGCGAAGGAGGTGGAGAGGATGGCCGGCCATGGATGCACCAAGACGTCTGGTTTTAGTTGCTATTCGTGGCCTTTTGTTGGCTAGAAAAGAAAGGAAGAAGAAAATGAAAGAGAGAGAAAATGGAGATGTATATATATATAAAGGGAGATGGGATATTACAAGTTTGCCATTGAATAATAAAATGAGACATGCGTCTCTACTAAAATGGGCTGCGTCTCATTCAACTGAGACTCGCGTCTGGCAATTGCCCAGACGTGAGGATGAAACTCGCGTCCAAGGAAAAAACGCGAATGTTGCGTTTAACAGAAAGGACAAAAGTCATAATGACTTGAAGGACGTAACATTAAATGCAGAATAGAGAGGATCTCTGCATTTAAAGATTGAATCCAGGTTTGGTGAAACTCGCGTCTAGCGAGGGGAGAGAAAATGGAAAAAAAGAGAAAATTAAAATATCCGGATAAAATTTCAGTATCTGGGAAAACACTGTGAAGTAGCTTGGAAAGCTTTCCAAAAATTCTCAAAAATAATAAATATTATTTTAAGATGTTTAGTGAAATTGATTTTCAGATATTCAATCCCATTTTCAAAATAAAAATCCTGAGGTCAACCGTCGATACCGGTCTATACCGGGTCGGCTGGATTTTTTATAAATTCTAAAAAATCTCAGAAAATACATTAAAGGAGAAAACATTATTTTAAGATGAAATATGAAAGCAGAATTCAGAAATTTGATTCTAATTGAAAACTAAAAATCCTAGAATCAACCAGCAATACTGACCAACACCCAATCCAGTGGAATTTTGATAAATTTAGAAAATTCTCAAAAAAAAGTAATTGAATAGAAAATGTGATTTTAAGTAGTTATAGGGAAGCCATTTTTAGAATTTCAACTCCTTTTGTAAATTAAAAATCTGAGAATCGAGCAGCGGTATTGGTCGACCCCGGTTTTGAAGATTTACAACTTAATTCAGGAAAATTTCAGAAAATCATGAAAAATATAGAATATTGGAAAACGATATTTGAAACTGAAATTGGTCAAATCAGAATATCAAAAAGTCAAAATCGAGCAACACTCTAGGATCGGTCCCCCGGTTCAGACTAGGGTTGACTCCGAGTTCACGAATCCGAATCTATGACAAAACGTTCATATAAACAACTCATAATACAAAATGAATACAGAAAGTAAATCAAAAAATATGATCAGAAAATATGAATACGCAACTAAGTATGTATTCCGGGAGCGGGGTGTTACACTCCATCCACCTTATAAAAAATTGCGTCCTCGCAATTTCGATAAGGGAAGATGAACACAGAAAGGATAGGAATGAGGATTATGTCAATCAAGATATGAATAACTGTGGGCCTTTCTCCCAAATCGACTGAACGATAACTTAGGACTAAGACATCTCTGCACTTCTGCCATATATAAATCCTTTGACGGTGTCACAATAATACTGATCCGATGTTTGCTGATAAAAGAACACTGCCAGAACTTCAAAAGGCTAACCCATTCTGAATAATATAAAATGAGCTGACTTGGTGAGATAATCAATAATACTTCAATTAGACTGTGATGAAAGCTGATGAAATCTATAGAAATCCGTAGTGCTGAAATCCATAATATAATATAAAACCCTGCATGGCATGATGTTGTCCTTCTGCAGTAGAATTACTGATGTACTGCATACATATTAATTCCCCGAGAATAGACCAGAATACCCAAGGTAAAGAAAACTCTGATAATACTGAATATGAATCAAGAAGACTAATAATTAAGAATTTTTGTATACTAGGCGTTTCTAACTCTGAAAGACGTAGCCAAGAATATAGAATAATTGTGAAGAATTTTGAATACTGACTTCTGAATGGTAACCCGACTGTAGATGAAATATGTAGAAGATATCTGAGCCCTGCAAGATTGGCCGAGTGGATCATTCATAAGGATCATGGCGATAGTTCAATTACAGCGATAAAACCCTGTTCAGCAGATCCATGAAAACACGCTAGGCGGAAGAAATCCGAGGAACGGGCTAGAGTGCTAAGCACTAAAGGGACTAGCCACGGACAAAGCTAAGCCTAGGTAAAGCCATCGCGTAACATAACTCAGGCGTTAAGCATTAGGGTGCAGCGGGGCTAACGCTCTGCGAGGCTCGCATATGGCGAAGCTCACGCGGCGAAGCCAGCGCGTAACACAATGCTAAATGCTAAGCACCAGGGTGCAGCGAAGCCCACACCCGGTTAGGTCCACGTGTGACTAGAGCACGACCCTCGCCTGGCGAGGCTAGCGGAGCCTATGGTCCACCAAATCAATAAAGACTGCCAGGAGTTAGTGGCTCTGAGAACACGATCAAGAAATCATAATATGTAACCCCCTGCTCCTTGATGTACGTATCACAGTATCAGTAGTCGATACGACGAACAAAATTGATTTGACCTTCCTGATAGTCAGATTGAACCGATTTCAGTTTCAGATATTATTTTCCATTATTTTAAGATTTTTCAAAATTTTCTGAAAAATTTCTGGATTATTTTAGAAAATCTCCATAGTCGGTGTCGACCGATACCGTGAATCTGCTCTACGATTTTTCATTCACAAATAGAGTTGAATTTTGGGAATCAGCTTTCACCTTATGTCTTAGAATCACATTAGCTACATTTTGGTATTTTGGGGGATTTTTCTGAATTTATCAAAAATCGGGTCAAACCGGTGTCGCCCAATATCGACAATACCTTTCGGGATTTTTAATTTGCAAACCGGATTGAATCTCTTCAAACTATTTTCATATTATGTCTCAAGATAATATTCTTTATTTTTTGTAATTTTTGGTAACCGTTCGGGACTAGTCGAATTCTAGACTAAATTAAATAATATTAATTTAAGTAATTTAATTAATTAAATCTTTTCTTCTTTCTTTTCTTTTTCTTTCCCCTTCTTCCCTTCTCTGGAAATTTCCCACCGCCATTCTTCCACCGCCTTAACCCAACCGCCTGTCCCCCCTTTATAAACTTTCCCTCTCTCTTCCTCTTTCAAAAATCCATCTCTCAAACTCTCTCTTAAAATCATCTCTCTCCCTCTCTCAAAGGCATCTCTCTCTCACTGTCTCTTTCTCCTTCATTCTCACTCTCTCTGTTTTTCTTCCATCCACAGAGCAGGTCGTCGGCGAGCCGCGGTGGCCGGCGCGCCACCGCCGCACACTTCAACCCGGGCGCCGCCCCTTCCTTTTTCCTTCTTTTCCTTTTCTTCTTCTTTTCTTCTCCTCCCTTTTCCTGTTTTTCTTCTTCTTCTCCTTCTCCTCCTCCTTTCTTCTTCTTCTTCTTCTCCTCCTCCTCTCTCTCTATATATCCCCCTCTCTCACTCTGTGACCGCCGCCGGCGGCCAGACCCGCCGCCGGCGGGCTCCCTCGCCATCGGCCAGCTAAGCAGGCCAGCCACTACAAGCGCAGCAGCAGCGCCTCTGCTGCTGTTGCTGCTTCTGTGATGCTGGGTTCAGGTGTGAACCCGAACCCAATAACCCCTCAACCCGTCCCGTTAACCCAATAGCCCAAAATTTAAGTTAAATGGGTTTGGGTATTGGATCCAAACCTGACCCGTTATCTTACCAAACCCGCATCCGAAACCCAATAAAGGTAATCTTGCAGAAAACCCCTGATAATTTATATTATTTGCAATTGATATCTTTTTATTGCATATTTAACCCTTTTTGTTATAATTTAGTATTCGGGCGATATCTGGAGCATCCGGACTCCGATTTGGACGATCCTAGAACCGTTGCGATCGTGGGAAAGAGAGCTACCTTCCCCTGACTAGTTTGTGAGTGTTTTTCTTTTATAAAGTATGATTATCGTAGTTATTATCATAGTTAATTAAATTGGTTGGTTGCCTTATCACATTTGTCGTGTTTACTGGTTAATCACTGTAAAGACTGTAAATACCGGTTAATAAATGGTAATTAGTAAAAGATTAGTATGAATATTCTTTAAATATAATCAATATCATAATATGGTGATCGTCATTACAAAGAGGGATATCTGATACTCGATTAGGTATGATTACCGGTACCTGTCTCACACTAGACACTGTTACTACATGTATCCGTAAGTGTTACCCGAACATTCTAGCACATTGAATACTATATACCCAGTACAACTAGATATTATTATCACACGTTACACGATATATTGTCATTCACGGATACACTGACACTGTTATTGACTGTTATAGAATTACTGATATACGGATACACCGACACTGCTATTGCATGTTATGGCTCCTGTTACACGGATACCCTGTACACTATTAGTGGGATACGGATACACCAGTTCACTAGATACCGTCATTTCATATATTGATATTATCGTTACATGGATGCTCGATACACAGTTATCTCATGTTCACACATCACTGTTACATATGTTCACCGCACGAGTTTACATGCATGTATTGTTTCTATCTTCTTATCATATGGATCACCGTCTATATTACATGTACTATTGTTCCATGTTATCCCCGTATTCCTGTTATATGATTGTTTCTCGTTACTGATATTGTTATTCCCGTTACTGAATACATGAGCTGTTGATATGCGATGTGTGGAATCCCACATCTATTGTTCCTGTTTCCCGTTATCTTGTTCTATGCTATCAACAGAGCTCAGGTCCTGTTATCATGTTACATGTATCATGCACTTATTTGTTCTTGTTACGTTGTGTACTTTAAATATCAGATCATAAATATAACTTTGGGATGGGGGAGACTTGACGGTTGATTAGATCTTATCGGGTGGATGTTTGGATCCATTGTTTGTCCCACTGCAGGGGACGGGGTAGTGCTGGCTACCGTCTGTTACAGCTCATGAGCTCCCGTTTTCCGTTATTATTTTAGCTCATTGATTCCCGTTACATGTTACAGCCTTAGCGGGCTGGCCCTGGTCTCAGCAGCCAGAGGTCTGTTTAAGGCCGTGATCCCGGGTATGCACGGGATACACCTACCCGATAAGAGCTCCTCGACCAGTTGGTTTTCAATTGACATAATAAAACAGTATACACAATAGTGACGTCGGAAACACTTGTTATTTGATCACTCTCTCGTTTGGATAATGGTACCCGTATGCCATGTCCGGATGGGTTCGACTGGAGTGCGGGCTCCAGTATGAACTGCCAGTGGTATGGGACACTGGAAGAGATTGATTAAAATAGCTGGCGGTACTGATTGCTACTATTGGATAAATAACATGATTTGCCTGATACATGTATTCTATTGTTTAGTTGTACTTGTTATTGTACCTGAGCATTTAGCCGCTATCATGTTACATGTATACTTTGTTACTTTTCCTGGTACATGTTACACTTTCTGTGGTGACATACTACTCATGTATATGTATACTCTTCATTGCATATATTCTGTTTTCTGCATACCTTGCAGACATCATTACTGTCTATGCACAACACCGTATTATGGTTATATTGCATATGCCCATCTGCATGTTCACTTCTATCACGTCACCACTAGCATGTTCATTTCTATTACGTCACCACTAGACAACATTATTTATTATATAAACTAGATACGACTATAGACATGACCCGATGATAACCGGCTAGGTAGTGCTGGTATTAAAAGATGACATGTCTATATATTTCTACTGCTTATTATATGCTTATTATATGGTATCACTAATACAACATCATGTACTATATATTAGTATCGTGCTTGTATTACTATAGTAGTACTACCTTCTTCATTTTACCACTCACTAGGTCGCTTTCTGACGACCCTGGGTTTGCGTGCCCAGGTTGGAGATCCGAGTTATCGTTTGGTCAAATAGTCCACATAGGAGACTCATCATCGAGACCATTCATAGGTATCTTTATGATTTATTATTGTTATCTTATTT
The DNA here is from genome assembly GCA_038442645.1 of Agave tequilana. NCBI lineage: Eukaryota > Viridiplantae > Streptophyta > Magnoliopsida > Asparagales > Asparagaceae > Agave > Agave tequilana. Next base: position 18,293 of record JAVJIF010007294.1, on the reverse strand, counting down.
ATCCGTGTTTTCCTATCTGTTATGCTCACTAACCTCTTTCTGCAGGTATTCTTGTACTTAATTACTGCTAGAACTCTTGTGTATATGGAGGCTATTTCCTGTTCTGAGGCTTAACGTACGCGCGAGGGTGTTTTCACCCTGCGTATGTACGTCGCTATAACGTCTCCGTATCCTTGGGATCGGGGCGTTACATAATAACCGAAACGAGTCCCCAATGCTGTCTTCTGAACAATAACCTGACTGTAGATCAGTTTCTGAGAATACCCGAGTTCCCTGAACATGGTCAAAGAAATCATGATCGCTATTGGAGTAATAAAAATAGTGTTGGCCCAAAGGCCCATCACTCTAGTTTTGATGATGATCAACTCATGAAGTTATGATTGCTAATGATCTTGTGTTTAATTAGTGACAGATTCATTATCAAGATCTTAGTAGGTGTGGAGCTTCAACAAAGGATTTAAAGTCAAGTTGGAAGCTAGCACCGGTTGATTCACGAGCCTATGCATCAAGACCACATCTAGAGATAAGCTCGGTGGATTGCACTTGGACCAAGTCAAGAAGATGAGAAGCCTTCAAGGGAAGACTTCAAGAAGTTGAAGACTTGTGTCTAGGTATAAGATTTGTATTTTTATTAAAATGTAAAGGATAGAATAGTTGGTGGATTGCTCAAGTTATATCACACACACACTCTTGATAGAACTCTTGATAGGATTGCTTTCATTAAAGATTTCTATGTCTTAGAAAAGAATTTTTATTTTGGAAAAAGATTTTTTCTTTGTGACAAAATATCTACTTTGGTTTTTGGTATTTCTATTATACACATCTTTAACCAAAACCAAGTTATATGCTTAATGACAAAAACATAGATATATCATTATGATTGTGTAGTGGATCATATCCATACACATTATACTTTAAATGAACTCAAATATCTTGTTTTTGTATTTTGTGAAGTTATGGAAAAACAAGTTTTAGAAAAACATATTTTAGAAAAACAGTTTTTATTGTGATTAAAACTATTTTTTAGATTTACTGTGAATTTATGGGATTTTTATTGAGTGAAAAGACCTATTTTCAAATCCCGTATCTGTGCAGACCTGGAACTGGCTGACAGGCCTTTCCGGTCGACCGAGTCGGTCGACCGCTCCATGGCCGGTCGATCTCGCGGTCGACCGATGTGCACAGACTTGTGCACGTCTGGCAGCACAGTGGCCGGTCGACCGGGACGGTCGACCGCTGGAGACTGCGGTGCTCACGGGTAGATTCGGTCGACCGGGCCGGTCGACCGCAGAGCCCCAACGGTCGGATTTTTGACCGTTGGCGGTCGACCGACCCGGTCGACCGACTGTACTGACAGAACCCAACGGCTAGGTTTCTGGCAGCCTATAAATTGGGGTTTTGTCATTGTTTTCAATACAAGATTTTGGAGACTTCTTGAGCCTGTTTTTCTGATACTTTGAGAAGAGTTTTTTCCACAAAATAGAGAGCAAATACTTCCCATCTTAAAGGGAGTTTTATCAAGAGAGTGTAAAAAGTGATTCTTTGAGTTTTCCTCCATAGCTTTCTTTCCTTGCTTTCTCACACAAACACTTGAGCATCCATTGAGCTATTCATCCTATAGGTGTTGTAGTGAGAGTTTTTGTAGGTGATCAAGTGTTTAGATCACCAAGATTTCATCTTGTACTTTGAGGAGACGGGCAAGTGTGCTCGTGGTTGTTTAGGGTTCGGGTGCGAACTCTTGTAGCTTGAGGTGCGGCCTCGACGAGCCGGTGGGCTTGTGGTGTGTAAGGGACTAGAGAGTCCAAGGGCTTGTAGGTGTTGCGGCACCGGGGAGAGATCCATTGGGATCTTGCATAGTGGAAATCCTTCGTGTGTCGAAGGCGGGGATGTAGAGCAAGTGTGCTCGAACCTCGAAACATACCCTTGTGTTTGCGATTGCTCTTTCTCTCTCTCTTGTCTCTTATTTATATCTTGCATTCAATTATTGTCTATCTTTATATGCATGATATTCACTTGTGCTCATATTTGCTATACTTGCTTGGGATTGTTGTTAACACTAGTATTCAACCAAGAGAGCCAACGCGGCACCTCAACCCATTCAAGGGGAATCTAGAGGAGCTTGTCTAGAGCCTCGCAAGGGGAATTCGGCAACACTCTTGTGTTATACATAAGTGTTTTATTAAAAGAAGTTTTATTTGGTCATCTTAGTTTTAATTCCGCATATTTGTTCATAAGTGACCATTAGATTAGCCATCACCTATTCACCCCCCTCTAGGTGAACTTACAAATAGAAAATAGCATAACTCTGTCTGACAGAAGTCCTGAATCTGAAATACTGTTTTATACTGACACTCCTCATGTAATGATACAGTCTATCTGATTATATAAGTGATGACTACTCCACTTGTTGTACTGGTCCCCCGTGATGTATCTATAAATACAAGAATAGAACGTGAGGCTGAGGATCTATCCAATGTAAGATAATATGATGTACCAGAGTTGAGGAATGCCAAAACATAATGAGAGCAAACCACATCTGGCATTTTGTTATCTCTCTAGTCTACGCATATCTTGAGTTGGCATAAGGATTACGAAAATCAAAATAGCAAAAATAGAAGAGATAGGAATCTTGAAATAGGGAGGTAGACACGGACGGACTAAGATTGGTGATGATAGTGCATTGAGAAGGATATGATATAGAGAATTACCAACTCCCGGACATGCTTGAAATGGGGACAATAGTTACGGTCAGTACGTTTAGGGTTCCTTTTTCAGATATTGAGCATCCTTTCCTGTTCTCACTCCATCAGTATCCTGACTTCCTCTTCAGTCAGATTATATGTTTGCCTCCTTCTACCATGTGCCCTAGCTCTTGGTCTCTTTTGTGTAGGACTCCATGCTTGATGCTGGGGATGAAGCGAGGTTATTCTGCCAGTAGGTCCTGGATTCCCTCCCAATGGTGATACTGGATGAGTTGATCTGATCGGTGCGATGTTCTCTGTCTCCTTGAACGGACAGTCGCTTTTCAACTGATCTTCGGACCCGTATACGACATAATTCATAACCTTTCTGGCGGTTGCGTTGTAGGTGCTCGACTTCAGACAGTACTCACATGTCTTATGCTGAGGGCGAGGTTGGAGGAATGGTTTAGCTAGTGGGACATCCAGGGGCCTGTCTGAGCCTTTAATTCCCATCAACTAAGAGGGTCTCTTCGCCAACTTCATCTGCATCTCATTCTGATCCTTCTTCTCCGGGTCAGTTCTACTTCCCTAGCGATGGCAAAAAACTTCAGAATACTTCTTGGGCTAATTGGAAATAAGAAACATCTTGATCCTCATCTTCAGGTCTTACTAAAATATTACTTGCTCGGTTCTCCTTGTCAGCCACCATGTACGGCGCAAGCCAACTTGCCTTAGGAATTTTACAGTGTACTTATCTACAATTCAATCTTCTTACTGCAATCTGATAAATCGTTCTTTTATCTCTTTCTGAGCTATTACAAAGAAGAATCATCTCATAGAAATCCTTCGAGAACTGGTCCCAAGTGATGGGCTTTTCCAGTCTCCCTGCTTCCACCAACCACCACGTTCTGATGATTTTCCCGTCTTTTTATGTCCGAGTTGGTCTAAGAATAACGAGAAACTGAAGTATGAAAGGATTGGAGAACTTTAGAATTCAAGGGTAAGATTGTCAAGAGAGAATGGATAACTTTGTACTTGTAGGGTTGTATAACCATGACTCATGCACTCCAGTTACAAATTTCTTTACCATTAATTTGCCGACTAGTTATACTGAGGATGTGAGAACCTAGGCTCTGACACCACCCTGTAACGCCCCGATCCGGCGGGTACGGAGACGTTACTGCGACGTATATACGCGGGTCAGAAATACCCTCACGTATATACGCTAAGCATCTGTACAGGTAAGAATCAGAGTACGGAAGCACGTGGTGCATTATACATTCCAACACATGAGTACAGTTACAAAGTTATCACCAGATGTGAAATATTATAAGAATATTACATCACCAATATGGCGCAAATGCGAGAATACAAGGGATGTACAAGTATGAACAGTACAAAAGGAGGCTCAGAGTCATAACAGGAAAACTCTAGAGCCGAACAGGGGGGCTGGAAGGATAGGGCTCTGGACGGTCTGCTGGGGATCCACGCTTCACCTGCGCCACTCTGATCGGTAACTGAGAGAATTCACAAGCTCCAAGCTCCAAAACCTGGACATGAGGATCCAGAGGAGTCAGACTCCCCGGCGAGTGGTGATGCGAAAGCCAGATGGCGTGCTGAGATAAGCACATGTGCATCGATAAATCTGAATCATAACATGCATTGAAAATCGTGTCGTTGGCATAAGCATGCAGGAGCAGGTAGACATATAGCAATTGACATTAAGCAGAGAATACTCGCGGTATGATAAGATAAGAGCAGAAAATTGGAGGAGTAGAACGCAAGTGGTGGAGCAGGATGTGAACAGGTATAGTATAATAATCATAAAGAAATCCAAAGTAAAACCTGATACAATCAAACATGGCAAAGCATACTACGGATCCATAGCTGGCATCTTTTTTTATTATAATTACTCGTCTTACCCTGATGTCTAGATATGTGAACTAGCGTCCCAACACACATATATCCACATCTGAGTAAAGCAAGCTTATTATTGGAAACTAACGGGGGTATCAACGAACAATGTTTACAGTGGGTCCCGTACATACCTAGGACCACGGCCCAGGATTGTTCCATTGCTGGTGGACGGAACCTGCCGCAAGGCGATCAGGAGGGTCTTATAGGATGCCCTTTATCAAGATAGTACCAGGAAGGAGGGAGCCAGCGTTCCCCTCGGTCTCCTGGAGGCCCACAGGTCAGAGTGAAAGTTTTAGTCGCAAGTTTCCCCCGACCCGATGCAAGTAGTTCCTTTTTATGATTTGTTATGTAATTATCAAATTACGGGAATAGCAGATGTAAGACATGATCAGGAATTCAGGAGTACATGAGTACTGTAGATTCAGGTCACTGTATATATATATAATACAGGATAACAAGTACAAGATTCAAGTCACTGTATGTAATACAGGATAACAAGTATAGTATTCCTGTAAATGTGATAATCACAGGTCAAGTATTAATATGTTAGGAGGCAGGTGATAAGTCATGTCATAGCAAGAAGCAAGTGTTAAGTAGTAGCAAGTCGGGTGTCAGGTGATGACACGTCAGTTGTCAAGTGATACAGACAGGTGTCAGGTATTAGCATGTAGATGATAGGTATCAAGTAAAAGCATGTCAAGTGTTAACATATCAAGCATGTACTTGGCAAGTGATGAGCACAATCAAGCAGAGCTGAGCAAGCTGGAGCGAAATTAATGTACAACACTAAATGCTATCACGTTCGGCGTGGTTACCGCTCGCAACGTAGCTAGACACACGAGTCGTAGCAAGCATATGAACGCCATACTACCGCTCACGGGGAAGCCATGCTCACGGGGTAACTATACTGGAACGGAGTAAGCAGTAAAGTGTTGACACTAGGTCCGCCTACCAGGCGTAGCATAGAGAAAGTCCAGAGGACTTTAAACCTCAAAGGTTGTACCCAGTGGTTAGGGTACCTGCAGAGAAGGTGTTAGTTCTAGATACAAATACATAAGTCAATCAAGTCGATCCGACGAAGCGGGAAAGCCACGAGGAAAGCGAGAACACTCGCCTAAATCTTCAGAAAATACTGTGAAATCTCTGATCTCCGGAATCCAGGTAACTAACGCGTAAACGCGTTAAAGAGAGTGTTAGATAGAGAGGAGGAAATCAAGAGAGAGAAAGAGAATGAGAGAGGGAAGAGAGAAAGGGAGAGCTAGAGAGAGAAGTCCACAGAAAGAGAGTGTAGAGGGAGAGAGAGAGGGTACAGGAAGCTGCAGTGTTGAGAATGAGATGCGGGGTCGCAGACGCGGGGTCGCGTTGCGTAGATGCTACAAACGCGGGGTTCTAGACCCGCGTTTAAGTCATAACATGAGAAGAACGCAGACGCGGACGCGAGTTCGGCGTCGCGTTAACACGAGAAGAACGCAGACGCGAGCATGAGCTCCACGTCACGTTGATATAAGAAAGTGAGGATCACATTAAATAATTAATTGGACGCAGGGGGGTAAACTCTGTGTCAAGCTAATACACAATAAGAGAGAGAGACAGGGAGATGTGAGAGAGACCCAGGGAAAGAGTGAGAGACGCAGTGATGGGAGAGGGAGAGACGCAGGTTTGAGCAAAATTAGAGAAGAAAAGGAAGGAAAAGGAAGGAAAAGAAAGAAGGAAGGAAAGAAAGAAGGAAGGAAAGAAAGAGAAGAAAGGAAGGAAATAAAGGAAGAAAAAAAGAGGGATGGCCGGTCGGGCCTCGCCGGCGAGGGCCGGAGTTGGCTAGAGATCGGTAGCCAAAGCCCCAAGCCCAAGTCATCAAGAGGGTGCAAGTTTAGTTAAAAATTAAAAATTGGATTTGCAAAAGGGATTTCGGAGAGCGAAGCTATAACTCGTTAAAAAGAGCTCTCCGAGGAGAGGAAGATGGCATGGTTCGTGGTGGCCAAGATGGTGTATGTGGTGGTGAAACTTTGAAAGTTAATATGTTGTTTTGATGAAAAAAGGAGGAAGAAGATGGTGGTGTGGTTGGTGTTAAGGTTGTTGTTGTTGGAATGGAGGAGGAAATGGAGGAGAGAAAAGAGGAGGAGTTGGTAGCGAAGGAGGTGGAGAGGATGGCCGGCCATAGAGGCACCATGGCGGCTGGTTTTGAGTTGCTATTCGTGGCCTTTTGTTGGCTGGAAAAGGAAGGAAGAAGAAAATGAAAGAGAGAGAAGATGGAGATGTATATATATAAAGGGAGATGGGATATTACAAGTTTGCCATTGAATAATAAAATGAGACATGTGTCTCTACTAAAATGGGCTGCGTCTCATTCAACTGAGACTCGCGTCTGGCAATTGCTCAGACGCGAGGATGAAAGTCGCGTCCAGGGAAAATGCGAATGTTGCGTTTAACAGAAAGGACAAAAGTCATAATGACTTGATGGACGTAACATTAAATGCAGAATGGAGAGGATCTCTGCATTTAAAGATTGAATTCAGGTTTGGTGAAACTCGCGTCTAGCGAGGAGAGAGAAAAATGAAAAAAAAGAGAAAAGTAAAATATCCTGATAAAATTATGGTATCTGAGAAATGATAAGTATTATTTTAAGATGTTTGGTGAAATTGATTTTCAGATATTCAATCCCGTTTTTAAAATAAAAATCTTGAGGTCAACCGTCGATACCGGTCTATACCGGGTCGGCCGGATTTTTTATAAATTCTGAAAAATCTCAGAAAATACATTAAAGGAGAAAACATTATTTTAAGATGAAATATGAAAGCGTAATTCATAAATTTGATTCTAATTGAAAACTAAAAATTCTAGAATCAACCAGCAATACTGGCCAACACCCAATCCAGTGGAATTTTGATAAATTTAGAAAATTCTCAAAAAAGTATTTGAATAGAAAATGTGATTTTAAGAAGGTATAGGAAAGCCATTTTTAGAATTTCAATTCCGTTTGTAAATTAAAAATCCGAGAATTGAGCAGCGGTATTGGTCAACCCCGGTTTTGAAGATTTACAACTTAATTCAGGAAAATTTCAGAAAATCATGAAAAATCTAGAATATTGGAAAACGATATTTGAAACTGAAATCGATCAAATCAGAATACCAAAAAGTTCAAATCGAGCAACACTCTAGGATCGGTCCCCCGGTTCAGACTAGGGCTGACTCCGAGTTCACGAATCCGACTCCATGACAAAACGTTCATATAAACAACTCATAATACAATACATGAAGTAAATCAAAAAATACGACCAGAAAATATGAATACGCAACTAAGTATGTATTCCGGGAGCGGGGTGTTACAATATATATATATAAGAGTTCCAGCATTAAATAAGTACAAGAATACTTACATAAAGGGGTTAGTGATCATCATGATAGATATGAAAACCAGGATAAATAAGAAAATAGGAATAAATAATGAAAATACCTATGAATTGGGAAAAGGCAGCGATCTCTAACATAATGTCTCAAAAAATATCTGGTGCTACGCAATCTCTGAGCTTTAACCTGGGCATGTAAACCCAGGGTCGTCAGAAAGCGACCTAGTGAGTGATAAATGAAGGAGACAGTAATATGTACTATAATAATACATGCACGATAATAATATATAATACATATTTATGTATCAGTGATACCATATAATAGGAATTGAATAATCAGTAAAAATATAAAAATGTCATATTTGAATACGATCACTACCTAGCATGTTATCATTGAGTCATGTCTACAGTAGTATCCAGTTTTATATAATAAATATTATTGTATAGTGGTGACGTGATGGAAATGAATATGCAGATGTGCAGTATGCAACATGACCATACTGCTGTGTTGTGCATATACAGTAATGATGTTTGTAAGGTATACATAAAACAGAATATATGCAATGCAGAGTATACGTGTACGTGAATAGTGTGTTACTACATCAATTGTAACAAGTATAAAGAAGTGTAGCAAAATATGATAATGAACAAAATGTCAGAAATGATAACAAGGATAATAGAACGGTATCATATATGTATCAGGCAAGTCATATTATTACCATTTTATTATGTTAATTGGAAACCCAATGGTCAAGGAACTCTAAACAGACCCCTGGCCACTGAGATCAGTGCCAACCCGCTAAGGTTGTAACAAGTAACGGGAGCTCAACGAGCTAATAACATAACGGGAAATGGGAGCTCATGAGCTATAACATAAGGTAGCCAACATTACCTCGTCCCCTGCAGTGGGACAAACAATAGATTCATACATCCACCCGACAAAATCTAGTCAGCAGTCAAGTCTCCCCCATTCTCAAGTTATATTCTACACAGGATATCAGGAATATAATAGCAGTGAATGATACATGTAACACGATAACTAGACATGAGCTATGTTGATACCATTAAATAAGATAACGAGAAACGGGAAACAATAGATGTGAGATTCTAGAGGCGCCCCCCATGGTTTGGATCCACGTGGCACTTAGTTCCACACATCGCGCATCAACAGCTTCCATGTCCAGTAACGGGAATATCAATATCAGTACCGAAATACAACAGTGTAACGGGACTACAGGAATATCCATGTAGCAATAATATAAACCATGATCAATGCAATAGAAATACATAGACAATCAATGCATGTAGACCGATGAGTCTATATAACAGTGGTGTAAGAACATGAAGTAACTGTGCACAGAGTATCCATGTAGCGGTATCCAGTGTATTTGCGTATCAATGTATCAGTGATTCAGAACATTCAGTAATAGTGTCGTGAATCTCAATATCTATGTAATATTGTGATATACATGGAACAACATGAAATAACGGTATCTGGTGTAATAGGTATTTACATGACATATTGTGTTACGTGTATTAGAATGTTCGTGGGACGGTAATACTAGCACATGAAATAACGGTGTCGCGTATCCATGTAACAGTGATAGTATATATTATGTTAACGTATCATTGTGTCAGTGTATATGTAACAATATCTGTGAATTGTGATAGATGTACATGAGATAACTGTGTCCGGTGTAACGGTGCTGCGACAACGGTGACAGTATTAGGGTGCAATACATCAGCTTATATCAGTAGTTGTTATATTATTATGGTTATGTTCGATATCATAAGTGAAATTTATATAAGTTTCTATTTTCAAACTCTTCGCAATCATTTTAATATTTATTAGTTTCGCATTATATAATATATTTATCATTAATCCAATAATCACGTATTGCCAATATATCTATAAATCCATTTGTACTTTATTTTAAATCAAGAAACATAATAAAAGTATTATTATTTAACAATTATCTTCAAATATCTATCATGCATATTCTATTTACAATGACTTATCAATTATTGTATTTATTAAATAATATTCATAATGATTTACCGGTAATCACGATTTATTAAATAAGGCTATCGATTAATTTCACTAAACATGATAAAATATAATTTATAAAAGAAAAGCACTCACTTAATTATTACAGGGACGTAGCTCTTCATTCCACGATCGCAGCGACACCAGAATCGTCCAGGTCGGACTCCGGATGCTCCAGATATTGCCGAACACTAAAAGTAATAGAAATGGGTTAAATATGTAAGAAAGATATCTCAAATGCAAATATTATAAATCATTAGGGGATATTCTGTAGTTTTACCTTCATTTCATTTGGGTGTGGGTACGGGTGGCAAACGGGTTGGGTTTGGCTCCAATACCCAAACCCATAACTTAAGCGAAATGGGTATTGGGTCTAATGGGTTTACGTTATTGGGTTTGAGTGATTATGGGTTTGGATTTGGGTTTAAAATTTTGGATCTGGATCCAGAGAGAGGGTGAAGAACAGTTTATTAAGAGGGTCGCCGGCGGCGGCTCTGCCCAGCCAGCGGTGACGCCCAGGGAAAGAGAGAGATGTGGAGAGAGAGAGAGAGGAGAAGAAGAAAAGAAGAACAGCATGAAGGAGAAGAAGAAAAAAAAAGAAGAAGAAGAAGAAGGGAAGGAAAAGGAGAAGGTGGTGGCGCCCAGCGGGGGGCGCGGTGGCGCCTGGCCAGGGGCACAGGTCAGGCCCCCTGGACAGAGAGAGGGAGAGAGGGAGAGAGATATAACTGAGGAAGAGAGAGCGGAGAGAGAAAAAGAAGAAGAAAGAGAGGAGTGAAATAGAGAAAGACAGAGAGAGAGAGATGGAGAAAGTTTATATAGGAGGGGAAAGGCCGTGGGTAAGGCGGTGGGGAACCTTTGGGAAGAAGAAAGAGAGAAGAAAAAAAGTAGAATAATAATAAAATTTTATATTATTTTAATAGGATCAAATTTTGACTAGTTCGGAACAGTTTCTAAAGATTACATAAAATAAAAAATATTACGCTGAGGAGTAATATAAAATCAAATTCTAGAAATCTTATCCAGTTTGCAAGTTAAAAATCCTGGACTGTATCGCTGATATTGTGCAACACCGGTTTGGCCAAATTTTGATAAATTCAGAAATTTTTTCAAAAATATCCTAAATAGATAATATGATTTTAAGACAAAAAGTGAAAGCAGATTTCCAAAATTCAACTCCGTTCATGAATTAAAAATAGTAGAGCCGATTATTGGTATCGGTTGACACCGACTTTGGAGATTCTCCAAACTAATCCAAAAAAATTTCAGAAAATTCTGAAAAATCTAAAATGTTAAAAAAATAATATCTGAAACTGAAATCAGCTCAATCTGACTATCAGGAATGTCAAATCAACTTTATATGTCGTATCGACACTGATACTGTGATATGTACATCAAGGATCAGGGGGTTATAAATATTTTGTCTTTCATACATATATATTAAAAGTCTTCAATTATTGTAGATTTTTATTTCTTCAATCATCTACTGAGAGTCTTCAATGATTTCTTTGACTGATTTATTTTGACTTCTTATCTCTGCATCAAGCCAATCTATACTGCAGATGGTTATCTCGATGACTTCTGATGCCAGGCAGTTTCTCGTATCAGTCAGCACTAGACCATCTGTGCTAAAATCAGACTCAGTGTAATATCCCCTAACTAATAATACTGTATTTCTACTCTTATTAATTTTATGTAGAATTAGTTATTGTTATTGATTAATGTATTTTATACAGGTGTATAAATATATGTGCATACATATTAAGTGTATATGTTTTTGATTTATATTTGTGCTAGTATATGTATGTATTATATTTTATACCTTATGATTAGCATTATTATTATTATTATTATGTTATTGTTTGTATTATTCCTAATTGATCTTCTTTTCCAATCCATCTACCCATGATCTAATTATTTAATAAACCATAACCCTTTTAAATCATATCCAAAAATAAAGTAAAATAAAATAAAGAAATAAATAGGTTAAACAAAATATAGTAATAATAATAATAAAATATAAATATATGCTTAAATTGTTTATACCAAGTTTCAAACTCCGTCTCTTTGTAACAAATCCTAATGCCTAAACCATGATACCACATTAGCGTGTGGTTAAAAAGGAGAGCTAAATTATTTTAAATAACCCAAAGTCAGAATTAAAAATTCAAATTTCTAACTGAAAGATCTCAAGAGATATTCGGGATCTCTTATCTTAACAACCTAGATTTTATCCTAACCAACTGATCCCTAAAAATCCTAACCTAAAAGATTCTATCCTAATATATTACCGTATCTTTTATTCTGTTTCTTTACGACAGAAACAAAAAAAAAAGAGCGATAGTTTTAGAAAGAAGCCTTAATCCATCATTCGTCCTCATCCCTTCACCGTTCTGGAACTGATCCTGATCGTGACGGAAGAACCGCTTGGAGGTTGGGGAGCAGTTGGAGATTGAGGAGCAGACGAAGGAGAAATCTATCCAAGTAGGTTTTAAACAATTTTATCAAGTTAGATTTTTTATTTTAAAACATTATGATTTATTTGTTCCTATCTAGATTAAGTTGTTAAATTAGGTCTAATAATCTATCATGTCTGAGAATCATCTTATAAAATGTAAATTTTCCCAAGATTTAGTAATTAAATGAAATATAAATTTATGGTATGTCATGCTTGAATTTCTCTTTGTAATGGACTTTAATTTTATCTAATATATAAATATGCAAATAAAATAAATTGTAGAAAAAAAATATATCCACAAAAAAAAATTTAAATTTCCATGCGTAGATTTATAAATGTAACACCCTTGCTTAATTAAAACCCAAATAATTAATGATTTATTATCCCAAATTAGAAGAAAAAAAAAAGAAAGGTATTTGGATTAAATAATTGCATCTTAAATAAATCCCTAAATAACTAAATTTCCCTTCACAAAGAAATTTAGGGTAATGTATCAAGGTATTATTTATGGAAAAAAAATTTTGAAAGATTGAAATTTATCTATATATGTGTATATATATATATTGATAGGTATATGTTTGTAAATAATAAGAAAAAGAAAAAAATTAAGGAAAAAAAAAGGAGAGAGCCACTGCTCTCGGCCAAAGGCCGAGAGCAGTGCTGGGCTGCACAGACCCAGCCGGGTCTGTGCAGTCGGGTCTGCACCCGACCGGGTGCAGACCCGCACCCGGTTGCCAGGCCCAGTGGCCTGGGCAGCCACTAGCCGAGCTCATATCAGCCCAGAGAAAAAAAAAACTGTTGGGCTGCTCTCGGCCAGGCCCGAGATTAAGCCCTGGGCCTGGCTCCATGGGCCAGGCTGAGGTCAGAAAAAAAAAGAAAAAAAAAAAGAAAAGAAACAGAGCTGGCCGCAACTGGCCCAGGCCAGGAAAAGAAAAAGAAAAAAAGAAATAAAGAAAAGGAAAAAGAGAATGAAAAGGAAAACTGGGCCTGGCCAATGGGCCAGGCCAGAAAGCAGAAAGAAAGAAAGGAAAAGAAATAAATAGAAATTAATTCAGAAGCCCAGTTACAATTCAGCCCAAATATTTGGGTTCTAATTCATTTTTAATCTAACCCAAATACAAAAACAGACCCGTTATGATTATTAATTGATTTTATGCTTAAATTAATTCAGAAAAAAATCTAGAAAAAAAATCAGAAAAATTCCAGAAAAATTCCTATAAAATTAGAAACTGAAATGTGACTCTGTAAAATTATTTTTTATAGTCATATCACCTAGAATGGCTCAAAATTAAAATATTTCTTATTATTATTATTTAAATTGAATGTAGATTAACGAGTTGATTTGCCACTTCTATATTCGGACCCGTGACGATCTCAGGTGAGTGTTCTTTATTTTCTCATTGAGTGTTTCAGTATTATTTCATATGAGTGCTCATTATTTATTTATTGAATATTTCGATATTATTGCATGTGAGTGCTTTTAACTTGTTTTAATAGACGTTATTTTATGTTTGAATAGTGTTCATATTTAATTACTGTTCATGCATGTCAATCATTATTCATGTTTACATACTAGATGCATAATGAATAAACCAAAAGATTATAATACTGATTCTGAATAAATATCATGTTCATTTAAGTAACGTGACTGATTATACATAATACCTACCTAATAACTATTGAATTCATGTTATTGAAAGTTACTGGGAAAATATTGTTAGACCATAATACTTTCATTATTCTATTGTTCTACCGTTTATACGGTAATATTGTTCACATTGTCATTGTTACATTGATATTGTTATTGTCACTATATCGTCCCAGTAATTGAAATAACATGGATATTGATTGTTATAAATAATAATGTAAATTGACAACTTACACTGGGATTGGAAAATTAATGGAGGAGACAGCGTCTGTATTTTGGGTGGACCTAGGATACAGGTTGCGCAGCCGAGATACGGTTCCACTGCAGGGTTCGGGGGATGACTGACATCCCGTATTGTTCATATTGTCATTGTATTGACACATTGTTATTGTTATTGTTATTGACTACCTAGCGGTAGGACCTGGTTCAGCGCCAGGTGATTGGGCCGTGGTTCCGGGTATGTACGGAACCCACCTAAAGCATGGACAATGTCTCTTCCACTAATTTCAATAACTTAGGACCCTGATTGACATGTGTGGTAGGCGTAGTATGGGATGCGTCTACTGCATGTGGCAATTAGTGTTCGCTGACATAATAAATGATAATAAATTGTTCATAGCATATTGTGACCGACTATAATCACATGACTGTATACATGATTGTAATCAGGACCAGATTAATATAACCAAGACCATACTTGTGACTAGACTTGATACCAGCCTAGTGACATGTGATAGGTTACCTATTGTGACATCAGTTGCTTGCTTACTATTGATCAGTTGTTGCCTATCTTTATTCGTGTTGTTATCATGTTTATTACAGTTCTGTTATTTATTTGTTATATGGTCTCTTATATCTGCAGTTGTTTTGATTACTATTTATGCACATTGTTTCTGCTACACGAGCTCTTTCCCCTTTACACACACACTCACCATGATCGCGTTCTGACGACCCTGGGTTTGCACGTCAGATATTGGACGATTGTTTCTAATGTGCAGGAGTTCGATGAGACGGTACGCTTTGCGAGGAGCTTGGGTCCTCTCCCTTTTATTCTGGTATTCTTACCTCTTTTATTCCTATTCCTATATTTTTCTTGATTCATGCATATCAGATTCACTCTCTATTCCAGTGCTTTTCATATGCTATCATTGTATTAGACTTTATATGTATTATTGCAGTGATTATTGAATAATCTTGGCTTAGATTTATAGCTTGTTCAGGTTACTTTAGGCTTAGCGTATATATTTGGGATATTTTCCTCGCGTATATACGTCGCCGACTCTCGTCGCGACTCCGAATCCGTGTATTTGGGAAGCAGGGTGTGACAGGGTTTTCTTGGTATCAGAGCCAGGTTTCGACATAAATCGGACTTGATTCTTACCGGTAACTTGAATAAGCTATAATTACACTGCAATATACATATACTATCCATTATGATATTCAGTCCATTTGGAATTGGCCGTCCTCTCTTTGGAATTCCATTTCTTGATCATTCGATATCCATAACTCCAACACTTCATTTAGAGTGATCTGGATGTCCATCTTGATTTCATCCTTCTTTCCTATTCATTTCTCCTAATTCTATCTCTTGAGATTGGTTACTCTTGTTGAAGCTGGTAGCAGAGATCAGAGCGCGCAGCGGAATCGTGGTGTCCCAACGAGGCGACGTGAATGCTTGTTGTGTTCTCTCTTGATTTCAGATTCTTTTATCATTCCCTACTTTATTGAAATTTCGAGGATGAAATTTTTAATAAGGTGGGTAGAGTGTAATATCCCCTAACTAATAATACTGTATTTCTACTCTTATTAATTTTATGTAGAATTAGTTATTGTTATTGATTAATGTATTTTATACAGGTGTATAAATATATGTGCATACATATTAAGTGTATATGTTTTTGATTTATATTTGTGCTAGTATATGTATGTATTATATTTTATACCTTATGATTAGCATTATTATTATTATTATGTTATTGTTCGTATTATTCCTAATTGATCTTCTTTTCCAATCCATCTACCCATGATCTAATTATTTAATAAACCATAACCCTTTTAACTCATATCCAAAAATAAAGTAAAATAAAATAAAGAAATAAATAGGTTAAACAAAATATAGTAATAATAATAATAAAATATAAATATATGCTTAAATTGTTTATACCAAGTTTCGAACTCCGTCTCTTTGTAACAAATCCTAATGCCTAAACCATGATACCACATTACGTGTGGTTAAAAAGGAGAGCTAAATTATTTTAAATAACCCAAAGTCAGAATTAAAAATTCAAATTTCTAACTGAAAGATCTCAAGAGATATTCGGGATCTCTTATCTTAACAACCTAGATTTTATCCTAACCAACTGATCCCTAAAAATCCTAACCTAAAAGATTCTATCCTAATATGTTACCGTATCTTTTATTCTATTTCTTTACGTATATATTTGGGGTAGGAGGGATTAGTAAATTACATGTCTTGATGAAAAATACAAGATAAGTTGATTCATGTGATTTTCACCAGGCCAAAATATTAAAAATTTCAAACCTAAGTAGTATCAATGTTAGCAGTTATGGCACGAGCCGTATAATAATGAAGCTCATCCAACGTGTCAGAGCTTCTTGATCTTTTTGATGTTCAGAATAAATCAGATAAAGAAGATGCAGGTTGGGATGAGGAATTAGATAATTTATTTTCAAATTATGTTTCATAAAGATAATACAAATTATTTATAAAATTCTCAATGTTATCCATACGGGGTAGAATCATTTTATTTTATTTTATCATAAAAAATTTCAAGTAAATATTTACATCCTTCAAATTTAATATGAGGATCCATAATTGTAGTAAAATAAAATATAAAAAAATATTTAAAATACTTATTGAATTTTTCCTTTATAGGAGAAATAATATCTTTAAGCAACAAATCATCTCGGTATGTAGAAAACACTTCATAATTTCAGTTAACTCATAAAACACTAAACTACTTATGAGATAATAAATCTCAAAAAATAATCTTGTTATCTTTTAATTTTTTAGAAATTTACAAATTACTTCACAATTTTTTTATTCGTCATCAGAAATAAATTGATCTGACAATTCCATGAAAATAAATAAATCTATTGCAGGCTGATAAGGAATAGCTTTACTCAACATATTATATGTTGAGTTCTAATGAATTCTTATACCCTGAGATAAACTTTTAATTGGTAGGCCTAAGTCGGAACAAATATGTTTAAAGTTTTGCCTCCTTGCCCACTATTTTTAATAAATAAAATAATATTTTCAACTTTGAATATAATTATCTGTACTTTTTTAACCATCCTATACACACAAGTTAATGATGCGATATACACACCGATTATGTAAAAGTTTGTCATTCAAAATTAGTTTTAAATAATTTTTAAAAATCTTAATTGCAGTAGTATTATTGCTCGCATTATCAACTGAAATAGAAAAAAAATATAATCAAATCTAAAATATCTAGCAACCCTATTAATAGTCTGACTAAGATTTGAAGCATTGTGAGAATTTTTTTTTACAGAAGTAGAAGGTGGATTAGTAGGTTCATAAGAAGAACTAAAATCTGTGAATTGTGATTCTGTGAATGAAAAGCCCAGAGTGTTGGGTAAATGCATATGCAACTCATCCCATTCTTGACTAGTCAATTCTATTAGCATGATCTAGAAGAAGAAGCATGATTATAGCCTGTTGATGAAGAGTGTGAATCTATTTTAATTACTGAAATGCTAAACTAAATTTAAGAAGAATATAAATAGCAGAATGTGTTAGCACACACTAGTAAAGTGATGAGAGAGAGCTTGAATCTTGAGAGAGCTTAAGAATTTGAGAGAGATTGTAATTTGCAAAGAGTAAAAATTGTAGAGAATTTTTTGAGATTTTTAGAAAATTTTGTTATGGTGAAATAGAGTAGAGAAGATGATGTATTTATAGAGGAAAATAGGGTGTTAAAATATATTTTTTTTCAAAAATTTCAGTATTTTACCCAATCCAGCCGTTAGGGGGGGTTATGTGTAAAAAAATTACAAATATCCCCAAACAGCTATTTGTCAGCCCATAATAGCCATTGGGGATTTGGAAAAAAATTGCAAACCCCCGAGTCCCAACGGCTTAAAATATTAGTCATTGGGGCGACCCCGGGTCCGGAACGGGCTCTGCCCGCCTGGGCCATGAGCCGGCACGCCC
>JAVJIF010007293.1:0-117307 GCA_038442645.1 Agave tequilana | reverse complement strand
TTTCTCCTCATATCTCTCTCATTCTTTAATTTGGAGTAATTGTAATATTTTTATGTATGTGATGAACCATTTAATGTGTTATATTGTTATGAGTGTGGATAACTTTTAGTATAGAAGTGGATTTGTCATTCCCTTTATTTTACATGATGAATGCATGGAATAGGATGCATATATCTATGACGTTGGAATCCCTTGTTATCATATGAGTGTTGGACAATTGTGTATAGACATAAGGTAGAAACTATATGCTGTGGGAAGTGTGCATGAGAGAAGCAGTGAGTCCCTTGGTAGATTGAGAGTATGTGCGGAATTGAATCTGTATCACGTTGCAAACCATTAGTCGACTTGTCCATATTGATAGTCGACTAATATAATATTAGTCGACCACCACAGACCCCTAGTCGACTAGCTTACCTCCCAGATGAATGGCTGACTCTCTGTTGTTCCCTGTCAGTCGACTTGATACCTTTTTAGTCGACTAATAGAATGACTAGTCGACTTATCCTAACTTGTTAGTCGACTACACTTTTTCCTAGTCGACTTGTATATAGCCCTAGTCGACTAATGTGAGTCTGTCGCCGTGTATGGTTACTTGATGGATTGTGGACTTCACCCATGGTTAGGTATTGGTTATTGATAGATGCATATGATATCGAGAGATGGATATTGGTGGTAAATGACTTGATCTAATGGAACTTAGATGCATGTATATGAAATGTATGGTACCGAGTTTGGGACATAATGGTTGATCCTTATAGAAGTGGTGATAGTGAGGACTCGGGAGTCAGAGTTGTACGTTGGTGTGAAGGGACTAGTACTGGATATTGTTACATATTAGACAACAATAATTATTATATCAGATTGCTAGATGTGTAATGGAACTTGATGATTATGAAACTATTGGAATCATAAGTTGGTTGTATTGACCTTGAATTGACTTGGGACGTATGCTATTTACTTTGAATGATGATCAGTAGTTAGACATGACTTTATTAGTTGAGTATTGAGGACTATTTATATGATTGAATTAGTTGAGTGTGACTTAGACTGATCTTGAGTTAGAGGTTGTCCAGAATCTATGTTCTTTATATTGGAGCCCGATCTGCATTAAGATGAGATGATATTTTCAAGTAGAGTACTTTCCAGACTTGATATTCATTTTTTTTTGGTGATGACTTGATGATGATTCATTCAGATGTTGATGTGTACTTGTTATGATTTAAGAGACTGGATTACTTCAGTTATCAGAGATGACTTATTATGATAGTGAGTCTATTTTGATATCAGTGATATTGTACTTCAGAGTTACCAGATATCAGTTTATTACTTATTAGTGAGATTACTTGTTGGTGATTATATGTTGTACTTCAGAGTTATTAGATAGCAGTCATTATTTGTCAGTTGGTGAGATTATTTATTGATGACTTAGAGGATGGATATATCGATGACTTTGAGGATATGATTGGATTAATCTATTCATGACAGTAGGTTATTACTCATCTTGGATAATCTTGTTTTAACCTGTGAACCTGACTGGTTTTTCTTTATATATATACCTGACAACTATCTTGTTCATGTTACTGAAATTACTGGGAAAATATTATTACAACGGTAACAACACCCACATGTTCACTTGTTATTTCCTGTTATACCGGCATCCTGTTCCTTAATATTTTATACTCCTGTTATATCGGTACCCTGACTTTCACATGTTGAATTGTTACCGTGATCAGTGATTTAAGTAACATGTATACTAAATAATCTTGATAAACTAAAACATGATAACAAACAACTTGCACTGGGATTGGGGAGATTGATGGAGGAGACAGCGTCCGTATTTTGGGTGGACCTAGGATTTAGGTGTTGGCCCAAAGGCCTATCACTCTATTTTTGATGATGATCAACTCATGTAGTTATATTTACTAATGATCTTGTGTTAATTAGTGACAGATTCCTTATCAGATCTTAATAGGTGCATAGCTCAACAAAGGATAAAATGTCAAGATTTGGAGCTAGCACGGTTATCCAAGGAGCATTTGGATCAAGCTTGGACCAAGTCAAGAGACTTCAAGTGAAGACTTCAGAAGATGACGACTTGTGTCTAGGTATAAGATTTTTGTTTGTATTTTTAGATAAATGTAAAGTATAGATAGTTGGTGGATTGCTCAAGTATGTATCACACACACACTCTCTTGATTGAAGTTTTCATAAAGATTTTTATGTTTAGAAAAGAATTTTTCTTTAGTAAAAGATTTTTCTTTATGACAAAATATTACTTTGATTTTTGGTATTTCTACCATATACATCTTTCAACCATAACCAAGTTTAGAGCTTATGTCAAAAACATAGATATTTCATTATGATTATGTAGTGGATCATATCCATACATACTATGCTTTAAATGAACCTAATATCTTGTTTTTGTATTTGTAATGTCTTAGAAAAAAAGTTTGGAAAAACATGTTTTGGAAAAATACATTTTAGTTATTGAGCTAATATTTCCAAGTTACAAAATAGACCAAAACATTATAACACATGTCTTGATTTTGTGCAAGCAGTTTTGTTCTTCAAAGTATATTGTAAACTATTTTTTTAGAATTTATATGTATTTTGGGATTTTATAAAAAGATTTTAAAACTGTTTTTCTGACCTGAACTTGGCTGTCAGGCCAATTCGGTCGACCGGGCGATCGACCGGACCAGGGTCAGTCGACCGTGCGGTCGACCGACGTGCACAGACTTGTGCACGTCTGGCAGCCCAGTGGGGCGGTCGACCGAGCGGTCGACCGTTTCTGAGAGCAGAGCTCTCGGTTAAATTCGGTCGACCGGGCGGTCGACCGGAGGCTTCAACGGTCTGAAATATGACCGTTGGCCACTCGACCGGCCGGTCGAACCGGCAGCTCTGACAGACCCCAACGGTCATATTTTTCTGACCTCTATAAAGGGGGTTTTGTCATTGTTTTTGATACAAGATTTTGGAGACTTCTTTGGCCAGTTTTTCTGATACTTTTAAGAGATTTTTCTCCACAAAATAGAGTGCAAATACTTCCAATCTAAAGGGAAGATTTTTTGTAAGAGTGTAAAAGTGATCTTTTGAGTTTTTTCACCATAGTTCTTTCCTTACTTTTCTCACACCACACTTGAGCTATCCATTGTCTATCTATCTTATAGGAGTGTTTTTTGTGAGAGGATTTTAGGTGATCAGGAGTTGTGATCACCAAAGTTCTTGTGATTGGAAGAAGGCGGGCAAGTGTGCCTCGCGGTTGTTCTTTGAGGAAACGGGCAAGTGTGCTCGTTGGTGGTTTGAGTTCGTGTGTGAACTGTTGGTTCGAGGTGCGGCCTCGGCAAGCTTGTGGGAGCTTGCGTGTGTACGGGACTTGAGAGTCCGAGGGCTTGTAGGTGTTGCGGCCCGAGGAGAGATCCATTGGGATCTTGCATAGTGGAAATCCTTCGTGTGTCGAAGGCGGGGATGTAGAGCAAGTGTGCTCGAACCTCGAAACAAATCCTTTGTGTTTGCGATTGCTCACTCTTGCTCTCTTTCTTTCTTTGTCTCTTTTATATATCTTGCATACTATTATTGTCTTTACATTTACATGCTTGATATACTTGTGTGCCTAATTGCTATATACTTGCTTGGGATTGTTGCTAACACTCGTATTCAACCAAGAGAGCCAACGCGGCACCTCAACCCATTTCAAGGGGAATCTAGAGGAGCTTGTCCAGAGCCTCGCAAGGGGAATTCGGCAACACTCTTGTGTGTATTACATAGTGTTTAGTGTAAAAACTTTAATTTGGTCATCTTAGTTTTAAATTCCGCATTATTTGATCATAAGTGACCATTAGATTAGCCATCACCTATTCACCCCCCCTCTAGGTGATTTTACATTAGGTTGCGCAGCCGAAAGAGGGTTCCAATGCAGGGTTCCCGTGGGGTGACTGAACCCCGTCCTGTTTCCTGTTATACATGTTACACATGTACCTGTTTCTGTTTACATGTTCCTGACTACCTTGCGGTAGGTCTTGGTTCAGCGCCAGGAGTCTGGGCCGTGGTCCCGGGTATGCACGGGACCTACCTAAAATATGGACAATGTCCCCAACCGATCAGTTTCAATAATTTAGGGCATTGATTGTCATGTGTGGTAGGCGTAGTATGGGATGCGTCTATTACATGTGACAATTGGTTTTCGCTGACATAATTAATAATAAACTGTTGATGCTTTGTGACTGACTGTAATCACCTGATTGTATATCTATATATATCATTATGATAGACCCATGATTGTAACCAGGACCAGACTTATGACCAGACTTGGATACCAGACTAGTGACATGTGATAGATTACACGCCTTGACATTGATTGCATATTTACAGTTGTGCCAGTTATCTTCTACCTGTATTCATGTTGTTTCATATGTGTTACTGTTCAGTTATTTATTGTGTTATTTAGTCTTTCTATCTGCAGTTGTTCTTACTATTATATATGCACATGGTTTCTTCTGCACGAGCTCTTTCCCCTTTACACACACACTCACTATGGTCGCGTTCTGACGACCCTGGATTTGCACGTCCAGATATTGGACGATTGTTCTAATGTGCAGGTGTTCGACGAGACTGTTCGTCTTGCGAGGGATTGGATGCTCTTTCTTCTATTTCTGGTATTTCACCTCTTTATATTCTGTCATTTCCTGATTCTTGGTTTATTGCTTTCAGCTGCCATGTTCTTGCCATCGTTTATCTACTATCCTTAGAATTGTCATTATATGTATTATTGCAGTGTTCATTGATCATTATGCTTCCGATTTATAGCTTGTTCAGGTTACAATTTAGGCTTAGCGCGTATACGAGGGTATTTTTCCTCACGTATATGCGTCGCCATAACGTCTCCGTATCTTTAGGATTGGGGCGTTATAGAGTGGTATCAGAGCCTAGGTTTTCGACTTGCGATGTTGAATTTTGAATTTTGATATTCGCAAGATGACCTAGTTCTTACCGGTAACTTGAATAAGTTATACTTACACTGCAATATATATATACTATTCACATGATAATATTGACTCCATTTGAATTGATCGTCCTCTCTTTGGAATTCCATTCTTGATCTGTTGATATCTATGATTCCAACACTTCATTTAGAGTGATTTGGATGTCCATCTTGATTTTATCCTTCTTTCCTATTCATATTCCCTGATTCTATCTCTTGGAATTGGTTACTCCTTGTTGAAGCCGGTACAGAAATCAGAGCGCGCAGCGGAAGTGTGGTGAAGTCTTGATGCAGTGAGAAGTGGTGTGGAAGCTCCATCTTCTTCCTAATTTGATTTTTTATCATTCATCGCTTTATTGAAATTTCGAGGACGAAATTTTTATTAAGGTGGGTAGAATGTAATATCCCTAATCTAAACTACTGTATTTTTATTCTCTTCAAGTATTTATTTTAATTTACTGAGTATTTTATTTAATCAAGTTAATTTATTATTATTTTCCTAAGATTTATTATGTGATTGGTATTATTTATTTTTAATATTTGAATTTATACTAATCATGGTGGTGGTGGTGGTGTCTCCTTGTTAGCCTCTCACCTTATTTCCCGATTACCCGTTGGATTCCATAACCCATGACCCGTTCCCAATCCCATACCCGATTTCCTATTTGGATCCAACCCGTTGGCATGCCCACTAGCCTAAACCCAACACTCATTACCTAGTCGGATCTTACCCAATTGGATCCTAATCCAGTATACCCATTAGACCCAATACCCAACAATCTACCCCACTATATAATCCTATTGATACCTAACCCTAAACCTAAATTAACATACCCTAATCTAATCTCCATCCCTATCTACAGCCGCACTTCTCATCTCCTCCCTGCGCGCACACGGCAACGGCCCCGGATCATCATCTCCCCCTCTCTTGATGGTCGTGTGCTCTACCACCATCCAGCCACCGAACCAAGCCTCCTTCCCTTGCTACTGTTGGCGAACTCCCACGCCAGCGCAGTGATCAGACTGCACAGCCGCCTCCCCAACAGCCAGATCCAACACCTCCTCTAGGCCACAGCAGGTCGCCCCCTCTGCAGGCCGCCTCCGTCCAGATCAGCAACTCCAGCAGATCTAGATCACCAGCGAGTCCCATGCGTGCGTCTCCATTGCGCAGCAACAGCGAGGAGCAGTCCAGCAGGCCGTGTGCGCAGATCCAGCCCCTCGCGCGAACACCAGGCCCG
Organism: Agave tequilana; assembly: GCA_038442645.1. Taxonomy (NCBI): domain Eukaryota; kingdom Viridiplantae; phylum Streptophyta; class Magnoliopsida; order Asparagales; family Asparagaceae; genus Agave; species Agave tequilana. The sequence continues at coordinate 111,088 of JAVJIF010007293.1, read as the reverse complement.
ACCGCTCCTCCAACAGGACCTTGACGAACCCCGGATCCCCTCCACGGCGACGCAGCAGAGCCACCGCAGCAGCAGCCGCTGCAGTAACAGCTGCAGCAGCAGCAGCCAGCTGCTGCAGGCTGCAGCAGCAGCAGCCGCTGCAGCAACAGCGGCAAGTCCGCCTAGCAGGCCCCCGGCCTCCTTCGTCTCTTCGACGAGCTCCGCGTGCGACAAGGCAGACTTCTCCGGCGAATCTGCAGCAGATCCATGTCCGCGCAGTTCAGGCGAACAGTGAGTTCTCCTGATCCGCGCCAACCCATCGTCGGAGACCAGCACGGTGGCCTTCTCTAGTGCCTTGGCCACCCTCCCGTGCAGTCCGATGGCGAGGAACTACACCACAGCGACCGCGGCAGCGACTCGCCCGGCGATGCGCACAGCAGCAACTACCCAGACCAGCAGCGCAGGCAGCGAGCGAGCGGCAATTCCAGGCCCTTCCGGCGAGCGCGAGATCCCCAGCTTGTAGCCAGGCCTTCCCGAGTACCCTGGCTACCCTCTTATGCAGTCCAACAGCGAATAGCGGCACCACAGTGACCGTAACGGCGACTCGCCCGGCGACGACCAGATTTCCCAATGTGAGTGTTTCTCCTCATATCTCTCTCATTCTTTAATTTGGAGTAATTGTAAATATTTTTATGTATGTGATGAACCATTTAATGTGTTATATTGTTATGAGTGTGGATAACTTTTAGTATAGAAGTGGATTTGCCATTCCCTTTATTTTACATGATGAATGCATGGAATAGGAGATGCATATATCTATGACGTTGGAATCCCTTGTTATCATATGAGTGTTGGACAAATTGTGTATAGACATAAGGTAGAACCTATATGCTGTGGGAAGTGTGCATGAGAGAAGCAGTGAGTCCCTTGGTAGATTGAGAGTATGTGCGGAATTGAATCTGTATCACGTTGCAAACCAGATTAGTCGACTTGTCCATATTGATAGCCGACTAATATAAGTATTAGTCGACCACCCCATGACCCCTAGTCGACTAGCTTACCTCCCAGATGAATGGCTGACTCTCTGTTGTTCCCTGTCAGTCGACTTGATACCTTTTTAGTCGACTAATAGAATGACTAGTCGACTTATCCTAACTTGTTAGTCGACTACACTTTCCCCTAGTCGACTTGTATATAGCCCTAGTCGACTAATGTGAGTCTGTCAGCCGTGTATGGTTACTTGATGGATTGTGGACTTCACCCATGGATTAGGTATTGGTTATTGATAGATGCATATGATATCGAGAGATGGATATTGGTGGTAATGACTTGATCTAATGGAACTTAGATGCATGTATATGAAATGTATGGTACCGAGTGTTGGGACATAATGGTTGATCCTTATAGAAGTGGTGATTGTGAGGACTCAGGAGTCAGAGTTGTACGTTGGTGTGAAGGGACTAGTACTGGATATTGTTACATGTTGGACAACAATAATTATTATATCAGATTGCTAGATGTGTAATGGAACTTGATGATTATGAAACTATTGGAATCATAAGTTGGTTGTATTGACCTTGGATTGACTTGGGACGTATGCTATTTACTTTGAATGATGATCAGTAGTTAGACATGACTTTATTAGTTGAGTATTGAGGACATATTAGATATGATTGAATTAGTTAAGTGTGACTTAGACTGATCTTGAGTTAGAGGTTGTCCAGAATCTATGTTCTTTATATTGGAGCCCGATCTGCATTAAGATGAGATGATATATTTCAAGTAGAGTACTTTCCAGACTTGATATTCAATTTTTTTGGTGATGACTTGATGATGATTCATTCAGATGTTGATGTGTACTTGTTATAATGTTAAGAGACTGGATTACTTCAGTTATCAGAGATGACTTATTATGATAGTGAGTCTATTTGATATCAGTGATACTGTACTTCAGAGTTACCAGATACCAGTTTATTACTTATTAGTGAGATTACTTGTTGGTGATTATATGTTGTACTTCAGAGTTATTAGATAGCAGTCATTATTTTGTCAGTTGGTGAGATTATTTATTGATGACTTAGAGGATGGATATATCGATGACTTTGAGGATATGGTTGGATTATTCTATTCATGACAGTGGGTTATTACTCATCTTGGATAATCTTGTTTTACCTGTGGAACCTGACTGGTTATTCTTTATATATATACCTGACAACTATCTTGTTCATGTTACTGAAATTTGCTGGGAAAATATTATTACACGGTAACAACACACCCACATGTTCACTTGTTATATTCCTGTTATACCGGCATCCTGTTCCTTAATATTTTATATTCATGTTATATCGGTACCCTGACTTTCACATGTTGATATTGTTACCGTGATCAGTGATTTAAGTAACATGTATACTAAATAATCTTGATAAACTAAAACATGATAACAAACAACTTGCACTGGGATTGGGGAGATCGATGGAGGAAACAGCGTCTGTATTTTGGGTGGACCTAGGATTTAGGTTGCGCAGCCGAAAGAGGGTTCCACTGCAGGGTTCCCGTGGGGTGACTGACACCCCGTCCTGTTTCCTGTTATACATGTTACACATGTACCTGTTCCTGTTTACATGTTCCTGACTACCTTGCGGTAGGTCCTGGTTCAGCGCCAGGAGTCTGGGCCGTGGTCCCGGGTATGCACGGGACCCACCTAAAACATGGACAATATCTCCAACCGATCAGTTTCAATAATTTAGGGCATTGATTGACATGTGTGGTAGGCGTAGTATGGGATGCATCTATTACATGTGACAATTGGTGTTCGCTGACATAATTAATAATAAACTGTTGATGCTTTGTGACTGACTGTAATCACCTGATTGTATATCTATATATATCATTATGATAGACCCATGATTATAACCAGGACCAGACTTATGACCAGACTTGGATACTAGACTAGTGACATGTGATAGATTACACGCCTTGACATTGATTGCATATTTACAGTTGTGCCAGTTATCTTCTACCTGTATTCATATTGTTATCATATGTGTTACTGTTCAGTTATTTATTGTGTTATTTAGTCTTTCTATCTGCAGTTGTTCTTACTATTATATATGCACATGGTTTCTTCTGCACGAGCTCTTTCCCCTTTACACACACACTCACTATGGTCGCGTTCTGACGACCCTGGGTTTGCACGTCCAGATATTGGACGATTGTTCTAATGTGCAGGTGTTCGACGAGACTGTTCGTCTTGCGAGGGATTGGACGCTCTTTCTTCTATTTCTGGTATTTCACCTCTTTATATTCTGTCATTTCCTGATTCTGCGTTTATTGCTTTCAGCTGTCATGTTCTTGCCATCATTTATCTGCTATCCTTAGAATTGTCATTATATGTATTATTGCAGTGTTCATTGATCATTATGCTTCCGATTTATAGCTTGTTCAGGTTACAATTTAGGCTTAGCGCGTATACGAGGGGTATCTTTCCTCGCGTATATGCGTCGCCATAACGTCTCCGTATCTTTAGGATTGGGGCGTTACAGTTACTAAGCACTCCGTACATGATAAACTTTGGTCCTCCTCAGTGTAACTGAGGACAAAGGCCATGAAAGTTCCTCATTGTTTTGATCCACGTGCATGCACTGATGCAGTGGGCTCTTTTGTCCTCTTGTAGGTCTTTTTGTTGAGAAGTAGCAAAGAAAGTATAGTGCTGTACTCTCCCTGTCTCTCTGATAGATAATTGTGTACATAATTGTTTCACTTTCCAAGCCAAAAATCTAATTGCTGGTTGTTAAACTATCTGCCAGTTTAAAATCATTGATAGAAGCATTATTATCAGCCCATCTGTGCCGTCCAATAATGGATTTGACAATAACTTTGACTGGTCATTGGTATTACCATACTACTCCCCGTTTTTTTTTGCCACTTGTTAGATTCTAGTGTTTTGAAAATTTAATGTTCAATGTTGTTTATATTTAATTTTTATAGTCATGATTGTTTGATTCATGAGAAATCAAATTAGGAAAATGAATTTGGAAGTTTTCATAAATATTTTCAAAAAAAATGTCAACACTACATATAACTCTCAGTTAACTAATATATGCTGGGAGCGGGTTAGCTCCTTCCCGTGAAGGAATCAGGGTGGTCCTTCACGCACTGTGGGCCATCCATGATTAGGTAAGTTTGAAAAAAGAAAGAAAAATATATGAATATAATATATGTATTAACATATCTAATAATCAATTAGTTAGGTATTAAGGCTTCAAGAAACCTTGATACTTGCACAAAAGAAAAAAAAAAGACGTGTTTAAAGGGCAACTACTTCGAACTTCATTCAAAAAAATAGAAAAAAAGTTGTATATATATGAACATATAAGGCATAAGAGTTGAAGTTGAAAAATCTCGAGTAAAAAATTCACGGCCACAAAGATGCATATGACTTAGGATAAAATATATAATAAGTGAGAAAGTCAGTTTTAATCCTAACCTACATTGATAATAATATTTGCATCAAGATGAAGTATAGGAATGAATAATTTGGTGATTCTAAAACTTATAGATTAACTTGATTCTTGCAAAAATACTTCAATTATTTTCTCAATTTCAGAAATAGTATTTCAAAAATACTAACATTTTATTTTTCTTTTTATAGATTTTGTGGGTGTAATTCATTGAAAATTCTCACGAGATAAAACTCTTCCTCTAGGGGTAACCTAGAGATTTAACGGCTTGTTGTACGTGCTAAGTGCCAATGTGATTCCTACTAAAATGAATAAGGTTAGATTAGTTTTTTTTAGTTTTGCTCGAGGACGATCAATAGATAGGTATGGGGGTGTAATTGCATCACAATTTTGCATTATTATTATCACATTTGCACATTTATTCTTGATTATTCTTTATTTAACTTTGCTATTTAACTTTCTTTTTTATTATGATGTGTAGTTACTTGAATGGAAAGATAAAGATACAAGAAGCTTCTATTTTATCCCTAATCTTATCTAAATTTGGATTTCATTTAAATCAATTTGGAATCGAGAGGAGGAAAGGATATATCATCATCTTCAAAATTCAAATTCAAAAGCAGATGATATACTACTAGAAGATAGATGGGATAAAGCTAATCCTAAGGGATAAAGATGATAGTTCAGATTAAATAGAGTTCAAAATCTATTTAGACTCAGATTTAGACTGGACACCTCTTAGTATTCTTCGGATCATAACTTTCGCTACAGATATTCAAATTCAATGATTTAAGATGTTGCAAAAAGAGAAATTGAAGTGATACAATGCTTATATTGACTACTCTGCCCAGTTCAGTCGTCTGATAAGTCATATTCAGCAATCAATACACCCGGCTTGTTATGGAACTGAATTTTCATATTGAATTAGGATTAAGTTAAACCTTCTAATTTGTATCCTATTGTGATTAGCTCTGAGGCTATTTAAAGAGTTGAAATCTCTCATAATCAAGTATCTCCACTCAGAGATCATAACTTAAGATTTTTTATTAGTTTCTCTTCCAATTTTTTTATAACTTTTAGGGTTTATTTCTACTTCAAGTTTTGTAAAGAAAGAGGAGACTCTTGTACTTTGATGGTAACAGCTCAATAAACAAGGGTTTTTTTCTTCTTCTTTTCAACTTACTTTTCTTCTTTTCAACTTTCTTTTCATTAATCTTTTTTTTCTTTATATGCTTCTTTTATATGCTTTCTTAATTCAGTTTTCAAGCATGAGTAGCTAGTCTTTTCTCATAGTTTGCTAAAATATCACCACCATTATATCTAGTATCTAATAGATAACCAGATTAGATTATATGCATGCCTACTCCAATCCTTGCTCTTGAAGACACATGACGATAAGTAATTAGGTCAAATATTTGCTAATACTTTTTAATTGTTTTTCTTAATGTATGCTTCATGAAGATCATGATATTTTAATGTTAAACTTTAATCAGTGTTATTTCGAATAGGTTAAGATTTGCTAAGTACTTTCTAATATTTTTTTCCTTACTTTAAACTTGATGGACAATCTTGATATTGTGATGTTAAACTTGGTTGGTGTTATTTTAAACCATAACCTAGTTTTTATCTTATGTATCTTACTTGATTTTGTGATAAAATATCTTAGAATTAGAAGTGAAGTCATTATTTATGGGCATTAGCATGTATGGTAGTTGATTATTAGTAAGGTATGAACTTTTTTTTTAGATTAACTCTTTCCTCATATATAATCTATCCCTTCTTTTTCAAGTTCTTTTAGATTAATGTTGTCAAGTTAATACGACTATCTCTGAACAGCGAATTGTGAGCCTGGTGTCTCTTAGTCGGTTATCTCTAATTTATCACCTCTGAACTGACTGGTGCTTAGATATAATGACCCTTGCAGTTCCTAGTGGACTAGCTGCTATGTTAACATTATAACTTCTGACAGCGGATTCAGAATTTATTGTCTCTTAGTCTATCATGCCCAGTCAATCACCTCTGAATAGACGGGTCCTTAAAGCCGAGTTCACCTTCCTTTTGTTGTTATGTTCAGTTCGTCATCTCTGAACGATAAATTTCTGAGCTTGGTGGCTTCTTAATCGGTCATATCCAGTCTGTCACCTCTGAATCGACGAATAGCAAAGTTTCATCTTTCTTTTTGCTGTCATATCCAGTCTATCATTTCTGAATGGGTAAAGCTCTGAATTCGAAAGCTTCTCAATCGGCCATATCCAGTCCATCACCTCTGAACCGATCGATGTTCAAATTTCGTCTTCCAGTCCCTTGCAGATTTCTCTTTGTTGTCATGTCCAGGTCATCATCTCTTACAACAAATACTCAAAGTTCGGTAATTCCTAACATGTGATGTCTAGTCAGTCACCTCTGAACAGATGGATTACTAAACCTACCTTTCTTTTATCCCCAATGGATCCTCTCCCCTAGGCTAATTCCATCATATTCAAGATTAGTCTCGGTTTGGTTTTAATTCTTCGACAATTTTACTTGGTGAAATTTTACCTTTTCAAGTTCTTTCTAAAGAATTTATAAAACATGTTTTTTTCTCATATGGAAGACTTAAAAGAAAAGAGCGAAGAGAAAGGAAGGAAGGACCCTAACAACAAAGTTGCTCAGCTTCACTTAGACGTCTTCTTTAGCTTCCCAGGAAGCTTAGATAGCTCCGCTGTGAGCTTATTCTTAGCTTCGCTTGAATCTTTATTCCAGCTCTGCTAAAGTTTATCCATAGCTTCGCATGAAGCTTCATCTTAGCTCATCCTTAACTTCGCCTGAAGCTTCATCCTAGCTCCGTTAAGAGCTCATTCTTCATGGAATTCTTAAGTTAAAACCAATCTGGTTACCTAGTGCATTTTCCTGACCTAAGCAATTTAGGTATTAGGCTTCAGGTTCAAAGTGTTCTAGAATCTATACCAATCCATTGCAGATTCATGAAATTTTGAAGGGGGTTTTGTTGACACTCTGAAAAGAAAAACTCCAAGAAGCCCTGCAATCGTCCGAACGACGTCCAACTTGACGACACCTATAAAAGTTAAGTCGAAGACAGGCTGAAGACCCGTCCATCCCTGATGGACAAACCAATGATTTGGATTCCGCTGAATTAATGAAGCAAATAGTGAGCCAAGTATTGTCTTCTGAAGAAAGCCTAAGAGGCTAACACTTAGCTTCGCATCAAGCTCTTTTCTAGCTCCGCTGCAAGCTCAGCTCTAGCGTCACAACAAGATCTAAATAGTTCCGTTGTGGGCTCATTTCCTAGCTTTGCTTCTAAAGCTAACTCAAGTTCTGTCTAAGAGCTATCTTTTAGCTTCACTGCAAACACAACTTTAGCTTCGCAGTAAGCTCAATAGCTCCGTTGTGGGCTATCTCTTGGCTTCACGTGAAGCTCTTCATAGTTCTGTTGTTATCTTCCAGCTCTGCTGTGAGCTCATTTTCTAGTTTCACTCCAAGCTCAGTGATAGCTTTGCAATAAGCTATTCTAGCTCTGTTGTGAGCTTGTTGTCTAGTTCCGCTACGGCCTTTTATGGTGATTTTATGACCAGTTAAATCTCTGCATGAGATCAATGTGCTTAAAATCACATTAACAGTTGATTTCAATGGTCTCTTGACCTCCTCAATTAGTTGAGGAGATCAGGGGAGATCCTTCAATTGGTTGAAAAGGAATGAGACAAATCCCTCAATCAGTTGAGAGGATCAGGGAAAATCTCTTGATTAGTAGGGAAAATTGAGGGATTGTTGTAACAACCCTGAGCCAGGTGGCTGACTAATTTCGCAGAAGCTGCATTTAGCTTCGCAGCGAAGCTAAACTGCTAATTTTTAGGAGTTGTTACATCTCCTGAAGATTATAAATAGCCCATTGCTAGGCATGGTAGGGGGAGATTTTTCCGATAGAAAGGCCGAGCTTTCTTAGAGAATCTTACTTCTCTTTTAAGGTACTGATACCCTCACGATTTTTCTTTCTCAAAGGATTTTCGAAGCCAGACGTGAAGAAAATTCCTTAAGCAGAATACTCAAAGACTCAAGTGCTCGCATCGTCAACGGAATAAAGTGATCACGCGCCAATCAGACATCCACTAGCACACTTTCCCAGAAATTCTAAAAGAGAGTTCTTATAATTTTTTTTAATTACTTGTAATTCTCTTCAACTACTTAAAAGTTTTTCCCAATTTCAATATTATGGAAAGCATTGGTGTCTTACTAAGGCGTATTTTATTCCTTTTTTGTTTTTATTTATGAATAGACTTTTACTCTCTTTTAAAAAAAAACTATCAATGCAAAAATATGTGCCCATTAGGTGGTTGGACTGAGGCTTGGTGGACTGGGCCTGGGGTCGATCGGGACACACGAAGCCTAGCTTCAGCTTTTAGTCTCTTTCGTGGATTGGATAGTCAGGTTTGGTCTGAGCGAAGGGCCATTAAGTCAGATTTTGGGGCACATTGTTTGCTTATTCTAAACTAATTAAAGGGGGGCCATTTATCTTTCATCTCTTGGGCCATAGCATTTGGAATCTATGGCAGCAGACGATTCTGTCTTCAGTTAATGTGCTCACTTTTTGTTTTTTGTTTTTTGTTTTTTTTCCCCTCAGTATTTGGTTGACAAAAATGAGAGGAAAATGTTGCCTCTATCCCTGCAATTTTCCTCTCCAACACTAGAAAACTGACAAGGATGCAGGCTGGAATTTTTTCATTCAGATTTCTGATTTTGTCAGAAATTCAAGTTGGACTTTCTCAGCCAAACAAGCCCTAAAGAGACACGTTTAAGAGTTCTCCGAGTATTTATTCGGTGCTCTCAGGACATGAGAGAGAAAGATACACAAGAAGAGAAACAGAGAGACGAGTTTATGTCTCTTTTCTCTACTCTCTTGAGAAGAGAACTAGCCTAGCGTTCACAAAGCAGATACATTTTTTGTAGTTGAGTTATTTTTAGAAGTATTGAAACATAATCTCACTGTCTTTAAAGTGAATCCTCGGAAATTCAGACCATTAAATACGATAATTAGCAGATATTAAAGTAAAAAGAGTTTTAGAAAATTGCTTTTAATGTATCTGGATGTCCATGCTTTTAAATACCCACAAATTGATCAGTGCTATAAAAATTTTAAAATGTTGATTTTGTGACCACTTAATTGGCAGATGCACATCAAAATCATTTGAAAATTTGTTTTTAGATGCTTTTGCACGTAGTAAATGTATTCAAGTGTATGGAGTTTCAATTTAGAAATCATGTAATTTGAAAGATAATTCACATTTCGAATATTTGAAATGCTAGCCTAAGTTCAGCTCCAACCTTCTCCTTTAGAATTGCAGTCTTAACTGTAAATATGCACTGATATCCTTCCAAAATATGAGCTAGTTTAATAATAGTAAAGGAAAAAAAAAACTATAAATATATATTATCTATCTCAGTGCAAAGAAAAATAGGTGGGTTCCACTTTTGTGTATTATTATTATTATTTTTTCTTTTACCCACTTCTGATTTGACTTCTAACAAGTATCTCAAGAACAGGGATGCGAACGGGCCGGGCTTGGCCCGGCTCGGCCGTGACCGTCGGGCCAAGAAAACAGGGTGACCCGTCCCGATTTTATTTTATTAAAAAAATTAGAGACAACTAATAAACATGCTTAGATTTCTTATTCTTTTTTTTTTTTTTCAAGTTTCCCAATTTGACATTGTGACTTGAGAACTTCAGTTAGACAGGTGAGATCTTGACTTCGAATATTAACAAAAGCATATTTTTTTTTATAATTTGAAAAAAGAGCTGGTGCCCCTGTGGAGAAGGTGGGCGGAGATGCAACAAAGGTGGGGGAGGGTAGTGAGCGGCTGCTGTGAAGGTGGGCGACGAGGAAGTGGGGAGAGGCGGTCCCGACAGGCCGTGTTGAAACCCAGGCCCCGCTCGCTCGGGCCATGGGCCGTATTAGCCCCACCTGTGCACCCCTGGGTAGAGGGGCGGGCCCGGCCCGGCACCGGGCCCACACGAGATGGGTCGTGCGAGTTGGCGGGTTGACCCAACCGATTCGTGGCCCGGCCGCACACGGGATGAGCCGTGCGGGTTGGCGGGTTGATCCGGCTTGATTCGCACCCTACTCAAGAATGCTTTATTTTTTGACTTGCTAGAGCAAAATCTACTAGAAGGAAAATGAGTCCTTTTCTTTCCTAGTCAAATAACAAATAACTTTTTGTTTGTTTTATTATTATTTAAATCTGAGATTTTGCTGAATTCCACAGACTCACTCCCACTTGTTTACCCACTAGCAAGACAGATGTTTATAGTCAAGTTAGACTCTTTCTCCACTTCCACAGTTTACATGCACAAAGCATAGGTTCACTTTCTAGGAAAGGAGACAAACCCAGCTCCTCCTCATTCCAGCAAGAACACAAACAACATGTGTAGTAAGTACTCAGTACATGATAAACTTTGGTCCTTCTCAGTGTAACATTAGGACAAAGGCCATGAAAGTTCCTCATTGTTTTGATACAGATGCATGCATTGATGCAGTGGGCTCTTTTGTCCTCTTGTAGGTCTTTTTGTTGAGAAGTAGCAAAGAAAGTATAGTGCTGTGCTCTCCCTTGTCTCTCTGACAGATAATTGTGTACATAATTGTTTCACTTTCTAAGCCAAAATCTAATTGCTGGTTGTTAAACTATCTGTCAGTTTGAAATCATTGATAGAAGTATTATTATCAGCCAATCTCTGCCGTCCAATAATGGCTTCGACAATAACTTTGACTAGTCATTGGTATTTGCATACTACTCCCCGTTTTTTTTTTTTTTTGCCACTTGTTAGATTCTAGTGTTTTGAAAATTTAATGTTCAATGTTGTTTATATTTAATTTTTATAATCAGGATTGTTTGATTCATGAGAAATCAAATTAGGAAAATGAATTTGGAAGTTTTCATAAATATTTTCAAAAAAAAGTCAACACTAGCATATAACTCTCAGTTAATTAATATATGCTGGGAGCGGGTTAGCTCCTTCCCGTGAAGGAATCAGGGTTGTCCTTCACGCACTGTGGGCCATCCATCACAGGTAGTGGACAATCCGATGAGAAAAAGAGAAAAACACGTTTTGTGAACTAAAAAAAACATGTTTTTGTTTTCTCTCCTCCCATCGAGTCATCTATCAGCTGTGATGGACGACCAACAGTACACGTATGGCCGGATGGTCTTCACGCGCAAGAGTAACCCGCATGGTACCAGCAGTGGTAAAACCTGTTTGTAAAAACTAAAGAGAAAGAAATGTTTCTATAATTTCAATTTTGTTTTTTTATACCAAGAATGCAAATCTCGCTTTTTATTTGTTTACGCTCATATTGATTTTGTATTTTTCTAAATGTTTGTGAAAACATATCCTTTCTGAAATTGAATTTTTGCAATTGCGCCCAACCAGGTCAGGCCATCTCAGTTCAAGCTGCACCTGGGGCCCACATTATTCTAATTATTTCAAAAGTGACGTGTAATACACTAATTATTTGAAAAATAAAATATATTCATAATTGCATCTATAAATTCCAGCTTCAAAATCAACTTGATAGTTGTTTCTTCTTCCTCCTAACATGTCACCAGCACCTGCCTACAGCACAGGATTCTGCTGTTCGCTGTTTGGCCACAGCAAGTTTGGCAACCAAATTACATCCTTTCCCAGTACGGAAACCCACCCATCATGCCACAATTTCCTATTTTTTAAAGACGCCATAGAGCAGAGGTTAATGCCACTGCCATTATTTTGTCCCTTTTCCCTCTGAGAGAAAACAAGATAAGAGAGAACCACAGAGAGAGAGAGGAGCAATGGAGACAGAGAGGGTTGTGTGTGAGATGAAGAAGCAGCTGACGCTTGCAGGGCCCCTGATAATGGCAAATGTGATGTAGTTCATGTTGCAGGTGATATCAGTCATGTTTGTGGGCCATCTTGGGGAGCTTGCTCTCTCTGGTGCCTCCATGGCCACCTCCTTCGGCTTTGTCACTGGGCTCAGCTTGCTGGTATGATTCAATTTTCCTGTTAATAACACCAAAATATTGAAGTTGTAGCGACTAGTATACCCTTGGACACTACTTCGCAAGTTGATTGCCCTTTTTATGTGGGAGGAATGTAGATTTTGTCCCTTTCCCCTCAAAATTTATATTTTAACCCAGGTTAAAACCATCAAATAAATATGTCAGTTAACCATTGTCAGCCCTTTGTCCTTAACATTTGCCAGCCAAACATGCCCGTAGAAAACATCAAGGGATTTTATAACAAGATGATAAGTACAAAGATATCACTAATTACCAATTGGATGGACTCTACAAGAAGAAACAACGGAATCAATGGAGAGATCCTTCTCTTCTCCCAGAAAAAAACAAGGGTGGAAATTGAATCATACCAGCAAGCTGAGCCCAGTGACAGAGCCGAAGGAGGTGGTCATGGAGGCACCAGAGAGAGCAAGCTCCCCAAGATGCCCCCACAAACATGACTGATATCATCTCCCGCATGAACTGCAGCACATTTGCCATTATCAGGGGCCCTGCAAGCTTCAGTTGCTTCTTCATCTCACACACAACCCTCTCGGTCTCCATTATTTTTTCTCTCTCACACTCTGGTTCTCTCTTACGTTATTTTCTCTCACAAGGACAAGGGATAAAATAATGGCCTTGGCCTCTCTAGCGTATTTATAACATAGGAAATTGTGAGGGTGGGTTTAGGAAAGGGTGTAAGTTTCTGGCAAGTTTGGCAACTTTTTGCTTTCTAAAAGCTGGCATTATTTTTCACAATTACAAAATGTGTTAGGCAACTATTAGTTTCTCTAACGCTGGCAAGTTTGGCAACTTTTTGCTTTCTAAATGCTGGCATTATTTTTCACAAATTACAAAATGTGTTAGGCAACTATGTAGTTTCTCTAACGCTGGCAAGTTTGGCAACTTTTTGCTTTCTAAAAGCTGGCATTATTTTTCACAAATTATAAATTGTTAGGCAACTATGTAGTTTCTCTAGCGCTGGCAAGTTTGGCAACTTTTTACTTTCTAAAAGATGGCATTATTTTTCACAAATTACAAAATGTTGGGGAACTATGTAGTTTCTCTAAAACGCTGGCAAGTTTGGCAACCAAGGTTTTTTTCTCTCTAAAACGCTGGCAAGTTTGGCAACCAAGGTTTTTGCTCTCTAAAAGGCTGGGATTATTTTTGACAAATTACAAAATGTTAGGCAATATCAAACTCCTACACTCAGTTCTTCCTTAGCAATGACATAGCAAAATGGAAAAAGAAAGATAAACCAACATGAGAGGGCAAAAAAAAAGGTAGAAAGTGGGAGAATCAAGCTTTCAAACAAAATTTTCATCAAGTAGAACAACTTTGTAACCCTCGGTTTCCTATGTACGGGTGTCAATACTGGTATCCGATACTCGCTGTAATTATCCTGATAACCGAATTGAGAATTTTTCAGCTCAAGATCTTATTTTCCAATATTTTGAATTTTTCGGAATTTTCTGAAAATTCTTAGGAATTTTTGGAGAAAAATCTCAATTCGGGTCCGATCGATGTCACAGGCCGACTCTGAGATTTTTAATTTACAATCGGGAATGAATTTCATGAATCTGTCTTCACAAAAATATTTGAAATGATTTTTTTCTATTTTTGTGAATTTTTGAGTATTTTTCTGAATTAATAAGGTTTTACAATGATTAAATATTGATTAAAAAAATTGCAATTAAATAAAATAAAATTAGAAAACTTGCAAAGTAGTGTCCAAGGATATACTAGTCGCTACAACTTCAATATTTTCATATCTAAGAGCCTAATTGGCATGATTTATTGTGCAAATGTGCATGAATTAACTTGTTCTATCTAGTTAATATTCGCATTAGATTGTCACGATAACACACAAAGTTTTGACAAGAAATGACACGAGCTTTTGTCTGCTTGTTTTGGGGTTTTGATTTTCATTGTGACAACTTTGAGACCAAGTTATAGGCTCATAGATTGGAAAAGAAAAGGTGTGTGTCTTGTTTTAAAGGAAGTAGAAACCAAACTACATAATTCAACCTAGGAGGCCTAAGAAGTGGGCATAAAGTGAACTGCAGCTTGCAACTTATAGGCAATAGAATATACAAAGGCTTAGTCTCATGGTGGTGATGAAGTCAATTAGGATGCTTGAAATTAAGGTCTTTGGAAAATAATTGCGTGCTGTTGGGGCCATTTTGTTTGCATAAACTAAACTAATTAAGGGGACCCTTTTATCTTTCATCTTTTGGGCCATAGCATTTTGAGTCTGTGTAGCTCACGATACTGTCTTCATTTCATGGGCTGTTTGTTTCAGATCTGGTCTGAATTTATGAGTTCCGCTCTCCTTTTTTTTCATGTGTGTTTGGTTGGTAAAACATGAGAGGAAGAATATAACTTCGTGTATCCTTGCATTTTTCCTCTTCTAATCAGAAAACTGATAAGGATGCAGGCTGGACATTTTCGCTTGAATTTATGATTTTGTTAGAAATCAAATTGCGCTTTTCCAGTCAAACAGGCCCTAAAAAACACGTTCAAAAATTTTGAGTATTTATTCGGTGCTCTCATGACACGAGAGAGAGATGGACAAACAAGAAGAGAAATAGAGAGACGAGTTTATGTCTCTCTCTTCTCTATTCTCTTGAGAAGAGCACTAGCCTAGTCATTCACAAAGCACAAATACCTTTTTGTAGTTGAGTTATTTTTCGAAGTATTGAAAAATAATCTCACTTTCTTTAAAGTGAATCCTCGGAAATTCAGACCATTAAATATGACATATATAGCAGATCTAAAATTAAAATAGTTTTAGAAAATTGCTTTTAATGTATCTGGATGTCCATGCTTTTAAATACCCACAAATTGATCAATGCTATAAAAATTCAAAATGCTGATTTTGTGACCACTTAATTGGCAGATGCACATCAAAATCATTTGAAAATTTGTTTTTAGATACTTTTGCACGTAGTAAATTGTATTCAAGTGTATGGATTTTCAATTTAGAAATTATGTAATTTGAAAGATAAGTGTTCACATTTCGAATATTTGAAATGCCAGCCTAAGTTCAGCTCCAACCTTCTCCTTTAGAATTGTAGTGTTAACTATAAATATGTACTAGATATCCTTCAAAATATGGGCTAGTTTAATAATAGTAAAGGGAAAAAAAACTATAATATATATTATCTATCTTAGTACAAAGAAAAATATGTAGTTCCACTTTAGTATTATTATTATTATTATTTCCCTTTGCCCACACTTCTGGTTTGGCTTCTAAGAAATATATTAAGAATAGGGGTTCAAACGGTCCGGGTTTGGCCCGGCCCGGTCCCAACCCGTCGGGCCAAGAAAACAGGGTGGCCTGGCCTGATTTTTTATTAAAAAATTAGAAACAACTAATAAATATGTTTAGATTTCCTAATTTTTTAGGTTTCCTAATTTGAGATTGTGGTTTGGGCACTTTAGTTGGATGTTGGGGATCTTGGGTTCGGATACTAGCAAAAGCATATTTTTTTTTATAATTTTAAAAGAAAGCTGGTGGCCGGCGGAGATGCAACAGAGGAGGCGGGCCCAGGTGAGTCATGCCGAAATCGAGCCCTACCCGCCCAAGCCGTGGGCCGCATTAGCCTCACCAGGGCATGCCACAGATAGAGGGCGGGTCTGGGCCCGCATGGGACAAGTCCGTGAAGGTTAGAGGGTCGATCCAGCCTGATTCGCACCCCTCTAAACAATAATGCTCTATTTTTTGACCGCTAGAGCAAAATCTCCTAGAATTTTCTTTTCTACTCAAATAATAATTAACTTTTTTTTTGTTTTATTATTATTTAAATCTGAGATTTTGCTGAATTCCAGACTCATTCCCACTTGTTTACCAACGAGCAAGAAAGATGTTTATAGTCAAGTTAGACTCCTCCACTTCCACAGTTTACATGCACAAACCATAGGTTCACTTTCTAGGAAAGGAGACAAACCCAGCTCCTCCTCAATCTAGCAAGAACACAACATGTGTAGTAAGTACTCAGTACATGATAAACTTTGGCCCTTCTCAGTGTAACTGAGGACAAAGGCCATGAAAGTTCCTCATTGTTTTGATCCACATGCATGCACTGATGCAGTGGGCTCTTTTGTCCTCTTGTAGGTCTTTTTGTTGAGAAGTAGCAAAGAAAGTATAGTGCTGTGCTCTCCCTTGTCTCTCTGACAGATAATTGTGTACATAATTGTTTCACTTTCTAAGCCAAAATCTAATTGCTGGTTGTTAAACTATCTGTCAGTTTGAAATCATTGATAGAAGTATTATTATCAGCCAATCTCTGCCGTCCAATAATGGCTTTGACAATAACTTTGACTAGTCATTGGTATTTGCATACTACTCCCCATATTTTTTTTTGCCACTTGTTAGATTCTAGTGTTTGAAAATTTAATGTTCAATGTTGTTTATATTTAATTTTTATAGTCATGATTGTTTGATTCATGAGAAATCAAATTAGGAAAATGAATTTGGAAGTTTTCATAAATATTTTCAAAAAAAAGTCAACACTAGCATATAACTCTCAGTTAATTAATATATGCTGGGAGCGGGTTAGCTCCTTCCCGTGAAGGAATCAGGGTGGTCCTTCACTCACTGTGGGCCATCCATCACAGGTAGTGGACAATCCGATGAGGAAAGAGAAAATACACGTTTTGTGAACTAAAAAAAACATGTTTTTGTTTTTCTCTCCTCCCATCGAGTCATCTATCAGCTGTGATGGACGACCGACAGTACACGTATGGCCGGATGGTCTTCACGCGCAAGAGTAACCCGCATGGTACCAGCAGTGGTAAAACCTGTTTGTAAAAACTAAAGAGAAAGAAATGTTTCTATAATTTCAATTTTGTTTTTTTAATACCAAGAATGCAAATCTCGCTCTTTATTTGTTTAGGCTCATATTAATTTTGTATTTTTCTAAATGTTTGTGAAAACATATCCTTTCTGAAATTGAATTTTTCCGATTGCGCCCAACCAGGTCAGGCCATCTCAGTTCAAGCTGCACCTGGGGCCCACATTATTCTAATTATTTCAAAAGTGACGTGTAATACACTAATTATTTGAAAAATAAAAATATATTCATAATTGCATCTATAAATTCCAGCTTTAAAATCAACTTGATAGTTGTTTCTTCTTCCTCCTAACATGTCACCAGCACCTGCCTACAGCACAGGATTCTGTTGTTTGCTGTTTGGCCACAGCAAGTTTGGCAACCAAATTACATCCTTTCCCAGAACGGAAACCCACCCATCATGCCACAGTTTCCTATTTTTTAAAGACGCCATAGAGCAGAGGTTAATGCCACTGCCATTATTTTGTCCCTTTTCCCTCTGAGAGAAAACAAGATAAGAGAGAACCACAGAGAGAGAGAGGAGCAATGGAGACAGAGAGGGTTGTGTGTGAGATGAAGAAGCAGCTGACGCTTGCAGGGCCCCTGATAATGGCAAATGTGATGTAGTTCATGTTGCAGGTGATATCAGTCATGTTTGTGGGCCATCTTGGGGAGCTTGCTCTCGCTGGTGCCTCCATGGCCACCTCCTTCGGCTCTGTCACTGGGCTCAGCTTGCTGGTATGATTCAATTTTCCTGTTAATAACACCAAAATATTGAAGTTGTAGCGACTAGTATACCCTTGGACACTACTTCGCAAGTTGATTGCCCTTTTTATGTGGGAGGAATGTAGATTTTGTCCCTTTCCCCTCAAAATTTATATTTTAACCCAGGTTAAAACCATCAAATAAATATGTCAGTTAACCATTGTCAGCCCTTTGTCCTTAACATTTGCCAGCCAAACATGCCCGTAGAAAACATCAAGGGATTTTATAACAAGATGACAAGTACAAAGATATCACTAATTACCAATTGGATGGACTCTACAAGAAGAAACAACGGAATCAATAGAGAGATCCTTCTCTTCTCCCAGAAAAAAACAAGGGTGGAAATTGAATCATACCAGCAAGCTGAGCCCAGTGACAGAGCCGAAGGAGGTGGTCATGGAGGCACCAGAGAGAGCAAGCTCCCCAAGATGCCCCACAAACATGACTGATATCATCTCCCGCATGAACTGCAGCACATTTGCCATTATCAGGGGCCATGCAAGCTTCAGTTGCTTCTTCATCTCACACACAACCCTCTCGGTCTCCATTATTTTCTATCTCTCACACTCTGGTTCTCTCTTACATTATTTTCTCTCACAAGGACAAGGGATAAAATAATGGCCGTGGCCTCTCTAGCGTATTTATAACATAGGAAATTGTGAGGGTGGGTTTAGGAAAGGGTGTAAGTTTCTAGCAAGTTTGGCAACTTTTTGCTTTCTAAAAGCTGGCATTATTTTTCACAAATTAAAAAATGTGTTAGGCAACTATGTAGTTTCTCTAACGCTGGCAAGTTTGGCAACTTTTTGCTTTCTAAATGCTGGCATTATTTTTTACAAATTACAAAATGTGTTAGGCAACTATGTAGTTTCTCTAACGCTGGCAAGTTTGGCAACTTTTGCTTTCTTAAAGCTGGCATTATTTTTCACAAATTACAAATTGTTAGGCAACTATGTAGTTTCTCTAGCGCTGGCAAGTTTGGCAACTTTTTGCTTTCTAAAAGCTGGCATTAATTTTCACAAATTACAAAATGTTGGGGAACTATGTAGTTTCTCTAAAACGCTAGCAAGTTTGGCAACCAAGGTTTTTTTCTCTCTAAAACGCTGGCAAGTTTGGCAACCAAGGTTTTTGCTCTCTAAAAGGCTGGGATTATTTTTGACAAATTACAAAATGTTAGGCAATATCAAACTCCTACACTCAGTTCTTCCTTAGCAATGACATAGCAAAATGGAAAAAGAAAGATAAACCAACATGAGAGGGCAAAAAAAAGGTAGAAAGTGGGAGAATCAAGCTTTCAAACAAAATTTTCATCAAGTAGAACAACAACTTGTAACCCTCGGTTTCCTATGTACGGGTGTCAATACTGGTATCCGATACTCGCTGTAATTATCCTGATAACCGAATTGAGAAATTTTCAGCTCAAGATCTTATTTCCAATATTTTGAATTTTTCGGAATTTTCTGAAAATTCTTAGGAATTTTTGGAGAAAAATCTCAATTCGGGTCCGATCGGTGTCACAGGCCGACTCTGAGATTTTTAATTTACAATCGGGAATGAATTTCATGAATCTGTCTTCACAAAAATATTTGAAATGATTTTTTTCTATTTTTGTGAATTTTGAGTATTTTTCTGAATTAATAAGGGTTTTACAATGATTAAATATTGATTAAAAAATTGCAATTAAATAAAATAAAATTAGAAAACTTGCGAAGTAGTGTCCAAGGGTATACTAGTCGCTACAACTTCAATATTTTCATATCTAAGAGCCTAATTGGCATGATTTATTGAGCAAATGTGCATGAATCTCCGTCTCCATGACCTTCTTTTCTCTCAGAGGGAAAAGGGATAAAATAATGGCCGTGGCATTAACCTCTGCTCTCTGACGTCTTTAAAAGGATGGGTGGGTTTCCAATCTGGGAAAAGATGTAATTTGGTTGCCAAACTCGCTGTGACCAAAAGCAAATAGCAGAATCCTTTTGCCAACGAGAAAGATCGAATTAACTTGTTCTATCTAGTTAATATTCGCATTAGATTGTCACGATAACACACAAAGTTTTGACAAGAAATGACACGAACTTTTGTCTGCTTGTTTTGGGGTTTTGATTTTCATTGTGACAACTTTGAGACCAAGTTATAGGCTCGTAGATTGGAAAAGAAAAGGTGTGTCTTTGTTTTAAAGGAAGTAGAAACCAAACTACATAATTCAACCTAGTAGGCCTAAGAAGTGGGCATAAAGTGAACTGCAGCTTGCAACTTATAGGCAATAGAATATACAAAGGCTTAGTCTCATGGTGGTGATGAAGGGCCTGTTTAGGTAAGGGTGAAAGTAAGAAAGTTGAGGAAGTGATAATAGTTCCCTTTGAAATTTATTGGTTAGTAAGTTTTCCGTATTTAGATGTTATTAGGAAGTGTAGTTTATATTATGTCTTTTCTGGTGTTTGGATGGTAATGTGAAAGTAAAAGTGGAAAAGTTGACTACAAAGTTGACCGCAAAATAATATTAAAATAAAAATTAATTAAGGTGGACTGTAATTAGAATGCAAGTGAGATTTATATGATCAAAAAATTAACTATTTTGTGCTATAACTTATTACAAATGAGATTTACATGACCACAAAATTAACTGTAGCACTCTGAGTAATGATTGTGTAAAAGAGAAAAGAGAAAGGTTTTCTTATTTCTTTTCTAGTATTTGGGATAGATAAGAAAATGAGCAATTATACTTCCTCATTTCCTTACTTCCGCCCACTTCCTTGCAACCAAACACCCCGAAGTCAATTAGGATGCTTGAAATTAAGGTCTTTGGAAAATAATGCGTGTTGTTGGGTACATTGTTTGCTTATTCTAAACTAATTAAGGGGGGCCGTTTATCTTTTATCTTTTGGGCCATAGCATTTGGAATCTGTGGCAGCACATGATACTGTCTTCAGTTAATGTGCTGTTTGTTTCAGAGAATTTTTTTTTCCTGAATAAGTCCCTCTCTTTTTGATGCATTTGGTTGGCAAAAAATGAAAGGAAAAATTTGCCCCTATCTCTCAGTTTTCCTCTCTGATAAGGATGCAGATTGAATTTTTTCACTGATTTCTGATTTCATCAGAAATTTAAGTTGAACTTTTCCAGCCAAACAAGCCCTAAAGTGACGCGTTTAAGAGTTCTCCGAGTATTTATTCAGTGCTCTCAGGACATGAGAGAGAAAGATACACAAGAAGAGAAACAGAGAGACGAGTTTATGTCTCTTTTCTCTACTCTCTTGAGAAGAGAACTTGCCTGGCGTTCACAAAGCAGATACATTTTTTGTAGTTGAGTTATTTTTAGAAGTACTGAAACATAATCTCACTGTCTTTAAAGTGAATCCTCGGAAATTCAGACCATTAAATACGATAACTAGCAGATATAAAACTAAAAAAGTTTTAGAAAATTGCTTTTAATGTATCTGGATGTCCATGCTTTTAAATACCCACAAATTGATCAGTGCTATAAAAATTTTAAAATGTTGATTTTGTGACCACTTAATTGGCAGATGCACATCAAAATCATTTGAAAATTTGTTTTTAGATGCTTTTGCACGTAGTAAATTGTATTCAAGTGTATGGAGTTTCAATTTAGAAATCATGTAATTTGAAAGATAATTCACAATTCGAATATTTGAAATGCTAGCCTAAGTTCAGCTCCAACCTTCTCCTTTAGAATTGCAGTCTTAACTGTAAATATGCACTGATATCCTTCCAAAATATGAGCTAGTTTAATAATAGTAAAGGAAAAAAAACTATAAATATATATTATCTATCTCAGTGCAAAGAAAAATAGGTGGGTTCCACTTTTGTATTATTATTATTATTTTTTCTTTTACCCACTTCTGATTTGATTTCTAACAAGTATCTCAAGAACAGGGATGCGAACGAGCCGGGCTTGACCCGGCCTGGTCGCGACCCATCGGGCCAAGAAAATAGGGTGACCCGCCCCGATTTTATTTTTATTAAAAAATTAGAGACAACTAATAAACATGTTTAGATTTCTTCTTCTTCTTCTTTTTTTTTCAAGTTTCCCAATTTGACATTGTGACTTGAGAACTTCAGTTAGACACGTGAGATCTTGGCTTCGAATATTAACAAAAGCATATTTTTTTTTATAATTTGAAAAAAAGAGCTGGTGCCCTGTGGAGGAGGTGGGCGGAGATACAACAAAGGTGGGGGAGGGTAGTGGGCGGGCTGTGAAGGTGGGCGACGGAGGAAGTGGGGAGGAGGCGGCCCCGGCGGGCCGTGCTGAAACCCGGGCCCCGCTCGCTCGGGCCATGGGCCGCATTAGCCCCACCTGTGCACGCCCTGGGTAGAGGGGCGGGCCCGACCCGGCACCGGCCCACACGAGATGGGTCGTGCGGGTTGGCGGGTTGACCCAACCGATTCGTGGCCCGGCCCCACACGGGATGAGCCGTGCGGGTTGGCGGGTTGATCCGGCCTGATTCGCACCCCTACTCAAGAATGCTTTATTTTTTGACTGCTAGAGCAAAATCTACTAGAAGGAAATTGAGTCCTTTTCTTTTCTAGTCAAATAACAGGTAACTTTTTGTTTGTTTTATTATTATTTAAATCTGAGATTTTGCTGAATTCCACAGACTCACTCCCACTTGTTTACCCACTAGCAAGACAGATGTTTATAGTCAAGTTAGACTCTTTCTCCACTTCCACAGTTTACATGCACAAAGCATAGGTTCACTTTCTAGGAAAGGAGACAAACCCAGCTCCTCCTCAATCCAGCAAGAACACAAACAACACGTGTAGTAAGTACTCAGTACATGATAAACTTTGGTCCTTCTCAGTGTAACATTAGGACAAAGGCCATGAAAGTTCCTCATTGTTTTGATACACATGCATGCATTGATGCAGTGGGCTCTTTTGTCCTCTTGTAGGTCTTTTTATTGAGAAGTAGCAAAGAAAGTATAGTGCTGTGCTCTCCCTTGTCTCTCTGACAGATAATTGTGTACATAATTGTTTCACTTTCTAAGCCAAAAATCTAATTGCTGGTTGTTAAACTATCTGTCAGTTTGAAATCATTGATAGAAGTATTATTATCAGCCAATCTCTGCCGTCAAATAATGGCTTTGACAATAACTTTGACTAGTCATTGGTATTTGCATACTACTCCCCGTTTTTTTTTTTTTTGCCACTTGTTAGATTCTAGTGTTTTGAAAATTTAATGTTCAATGTTGTTTATATTTAATTTTTATAGTCATGATTGTTTGATTCATGAGAAATCAAATTAGGAAAATGAATTTGGAAGTTTTCATAAATATTTTCAAAAAAAAGTCAACACTAGCATATAACTCTCAGTTAATTAATATATGCTGGGAGCGGGTTAGCTCCTTCCCGTGAAGGAATCAGGGTGGTCCTTCACGCACTGTGGGCCATCCATCACAGGTAGTGGACAATCCGATGAGGAAAGAGAAAATACACGTTTTGTGAACTAAAAAAAACATGTTTTTGTTTTTCTCTCCTCCCATCGAGTCATCTATCAGCTGTGATGGACGACCGACAGTACACGTATGGCCGGATGGTCTTCACGCGCAAGAGTAACCCGCATGGTACCAGCAGTGGTAAAACCTGTTTGTAAAAACTAAAGAGAAAGAAATGTTTCTATAATTTCAATTTTGTTTTTTTAATACCAAGAATGCAAATCTCGCTTTTTATTTGTTTACGCTCATATTGATTTTGTATTTTTCTAAATGTTTGTGAAAACATATCCTTTCTGAAATTGAATTTTTGCGATTGCGCCCAACCAGGTCAGGCCATCTCAGTTCAAGCTGCACCTGGGGCCCACATTATTCTAATTATTTCAAAAGTGACGTGTAATACACTAATTATTTGAAAAATAAAAATATATTCATAATTGCATCTATAAATTCCAGCTTTAAAATCAACTTGATAGTTGTTTCTTCTTCCTCCTAACATGTCACCAGCACCTGCCTACAGCACAGGATTCTGCTGTTTGCTGTTTGGCCACAGCAAGTTTGGCAACCAAATTACATCCTTTCCCAGAACGGAAACCCACCCATCATGCCACAGTTTCCTATTTTTTAAAGACGCCATAGAGCAGAGGTTAATGCCACTGCCATTATTTTGTCCCTTTTCCCTCTGAGAGAAAACAAGATAAGAGAGAACCACAGAGAGAGAGAGGAGCAATGGAGACAGAGAGGGTTGTGTGTGAGATGAAGAAGCAGCTGACGCTTGCAGGGCCCCTGATAATGGCAAATGTGATGTAGTTCATGTTGCAGGTGATATCAGTCATGTTTGTGGGCCATCTTGGGGAGCTTGCTCTCTCTGGTGCCTCCATGGCCACCTCCTTCGGCTCTGTCACTGGGCTCAGCTTGCTGGTATGATTCAATTTTCCTGTTAATAACACCAAAATATTGAAGTTGTAGCGACTAGTATACCCTTGGACACTACTTCGCAAGTTGATTGCCCTTTTTATGTGGGAGGAATGTAGATTTTGTCCCTTTCCCCTCAAAATTTATATTTTAACCCAGGTTAAAACCATCAAATAAATATGTCAGTTAACCATTGTCAGCCCTTTGTCCTTAACATTTGCCAGCCAAACATGCCCGTAGAAAACATCAAGGGATTTTATAACAAGATGACAAGTACAAAGATATCACTAATTACCAATTGGATGGACTCTACAAGAAGAAACAACGGAATCAATGGAGAGATCCTTCTCTTCTCCCAGAAAAAAACAAGGGTGGAAATTGAATCATACCAGCAAGCTGAGCCCAGTGACAGAGCCGAAGGAGGTGGTCATGGAGGCACCAGAGAGAGCAAGCTCCCCAAGATGCCCCACAAACATGACTGATATCATCTCCCGCATGAACTGCAGCACATTTGCCATTATCAGGGGCCATGCAAGCTTCAGTTGCTTCTTCATCTCACACACAACCCTCTCGGTCTCCATTATTTTCTATCTCTCACACTCTGGTTCTCTCTTACATTATTTTCTCTCACAAGGACAAGGGATAAAATAATGGCCGTGGCCTCTCTAGCGTATTTATAACATAGGAAATTGTGAGGGTGGGTTTAGGAAAGGGTGTAAGTTTCTAGCAAGTTTGGCAACTTTTTGCTTTCTAAAAGCTGGCATTATTTTTCACAAATTACAAAATGTGTTAGGCAACTATGTAGTTTCTCTAACGCTGGCAAGTTTGGCAACTTTTTGCTTTCTAAATGCTGGCATTATTTTTTACAAATTACAAAATGTGTTAGGCAACTATGTAGTTTCTCTAACGCTGGCAAGTTTGGCAACTTTTTGCTTTCTTAAAGCTGGCATTATTTTTCACAAATTACAAATTGTTAGGCAACTATGTAGTTTCTCTAGCGCTGGCAAGTTTGGCAACTTTTTGCTTTCTAAAAGCTGGCATTAATTTTCACAAATTACAAAATGTTGGGGAACTATGTAGTTTCTCTAAAACGCTAGCAAGTTTGGCAACCAAGGTTTTTTTTCTCTCTAAAACGCTGGCAAGTTTGGCAACCAAGGTTTTTGCTCTCTAAAAGGCTGGGATTATTTTTGACAAATTACAAAATGTTAGGCAATATCAAACTCCTACACTCAGTTCTTCCTTAGCAATGACATAGCAAAATGGAAAAGAAAGATAAACCAACATGAGAGGGCAAAAAAAAAGGTAGAAAGTGGGAGAATCAAGCTTTCAAACAAAATTTTCATCAAGTAGAACAACTTTGTAACCCTCGGTTTCCTATGTACGGGTGTCAATACTGGTATCCGATACTCGCTGTAATTATCCTGATAACCGAATTGAGAAATTTTCAGCTCAAGATCTTATTTTCCAATATTTTGAATTTTTCGGAATTTTCTGAAAATTCTTAGGAATTTTTGGAGAAAAATCTCAATTCGGGTCCGATCGGTGTCACAGGCCGACTCTGAGATTTTTAATTTACAATCGGGAATGAATTTCATGAATCTGTCTTCACAAAAATATTTGAAATGATTTTTTTTCTATTTTTGTGAATTTTGAGTATTTTTCTGAATTAATAAGGGTTTTACAATGATTAAATATTGATTAAAAAATTGCAATTAAAATAAAATAAAATTAGAAAACTTGCGAAGTAGTGTCCAAGGGTATACTAGTCGCTACAACTTCAATATTTTCATATCTAAGAGCCTAATTGGCATGATTTATTGAGCAAATGTGCATGAATCTCCGTCTCCATTGCTCTTCTCTCTCTCTCTCTCTCTCTCTCTCTCTCTCTCTCTGACCTTGTTTTCTCTCAGAGGGAAAAGGGATAAAATAATGGCCGTGGCATTAACCTCTGCTCTCTGACGTCTTTAAAAGGATGGGTGGGTTTCCAATCTGGGAAAAGATGTAATTTGGTTGCCAAACTCACTGTGACCAAAAGCAAATAGCAGAATCCTTTTGCCAATGAGAAAGATCGAATTAACTTGTTCTATCTAGTTAATATTCGCATTAGATTGTCACGATAACACACAAAGTTTTGACAAGAAATGACACGAACTTTTGTCTGCTTGTTTTGGGGTTTTGATTTTCATTGTGACAACTTTGAGACCAAGTTATAGGCTCGTAGATTGGAAAAGAAAAGGTGTGTCTTTGTTTTAAAGGAAGTAGAAACCAAACTACATAATTCAACCTAGTAGGCCTAAGAAGTGGGCATAAAGTGAACTGCACAGCTTGCAACTTATAGGCAATAGAATATACAAAGGCTTAGTCTCATGGTGGTGATGAAGGGCCTGTTTAGGTAAGGGTGAAAGTAAGAAAGTGAAGAAGTGAGGAAGTGATAATAGTTCCCTTTGAAATTTGAGAATTGGTTAGTAAGTTTTCCGGTATTTAGATGTTATTAGGAAGTGTAGTTTGAAAAATATTATGTCTTTTCTGGTGTTTGGATGGTAATGTGAAAGTAAAAGTGGAAAAGTTGACTACAAAGTTGACCGCAAAATAATATTAAAATAAAAATTAATTAAGAAAAATAAAAAATGGACTGTAATTAGAATGCAAGTGAGATTTATATGATCAAAAAATTAACTATTTTGTGCTATAACTTATTACAAATGAGATTTACATGACCACAAAATTAACTGTAGCACTCTAAGAGTGAGAAAATGATTGTGTAAAAGAGAGAAAAGAGAAAAGAAAAAAGAGTTTTCTTATTTTTCTTTTCTAGTATTTGGGATAGATAAGAAAATGAGCAATTATACTTCCTCATTTCCTTACTTCCGCCCACTTCCTTGCAACCAAACACCCCCGAAGTCAATTAGGATGCTTGAAATTAAGGTCTTTGGAAAATAATGCGTGCTGTTGGGTACATTGTTTGCTTATTCTAAACTAATTAAGGGGGCCGTTTATCTTTTATCTTTTGGGCCATAGCATTTGGAATCTGTGGCAGCACATGATACTGTCTTCAGTTAATGTGCTGTTTGTTTCAGAGAATTTTTTTTTCCTGAATTTGTAAGTCCCTCTCTTTTTGATTTTTTTTTTTTTGCCTCTGCATTTGGTTGGCAAAAAATGAAAGGAAAAATTTGCCCCTATCTCTCAGTTTTCCTCTCCAACACCAGAAAACTGATAAGGATGCAGATTGAATTTTTTCACTCGGATTTCTGATTTCATCAGAAATTTAAGTTGAACTTTTCCAGCCAAACAAGCCCTAAAGTGACGCGTTTAAGAGTTCTCCGAGTATTTATTCAGTGCTCTCAGGACATGAGAGAGAAAGATACACAAGAAGAGAAACAGAGAGACGAGTTTATGTCTCTTTTCTCTACTCTCTTGAGAAGAGAACTTGCCTAGCGTTCACAAAGCAGATACATTTTTTGTAGTTGAGTTATTTTTAGAAGTACTGAAACATAATCTCACTGTCTTTAAAGTGAATCCTCGGAAATTCAGACCATTAAATACGATAACTAGCAGATATAAAACTAAAAAAAGTTTTAGAAAATTGCTTTTAATGTATCTGGATGTCCATGCTTTTAAATACCCACAAATTGATCAGTGCTATAAAAATTTTAAAATGTTGATTTTGTGACCACTTAATTGGCAGATGCACATCAAAATCATTTGAAAATTTGTTTTTAGATGCTTTTGCACGTAGTAAATTGTATTCAAGTGTATGGAGTTTCAATTTAGAAATCATGTAATTTGAAAGATAATTCACAATTCGAATATTTGAAATGCTAGCCTAAGTTCAGCTCCAACCTTCTCCTTTAGAATTGCAGTCTTAACTGTAAATATGCACTGATATCCTTCCAAAATATGAGCTAGTTTAATAATAGTAAAGGAAAAAAAAACTATAAATATATATTATCTATCTCAGTGCAAAGAAAAATAGGTGGGTTCCACTTTTGTGTATTATTATTATTATTTTTTCTTTTACCCACTTCTGATTTGATTTCTAACAAGTATCTCAAGAACAGGGATGCGAACGAGCCGGGCTTGACCCGGCCTGGTCGCGACCCATCGGGCCAAGAAAATAGGGTGACCCGCCCCGATTTTATTTTTATTAAAAAATTAGAGACAACTAATAAACATGTTTAGATTTCTTCTTCTTCTTCTTTTTTTTTTTCAAGTTTCCCAATTTGACATTGTGACTTGAGAACTTCAGTTAGACACGTGAGATCTTGGCTTCGAATATTAACAAAAGCATATTTTTTTTATAATTTGAAAAAAAGAGCTGGTGCCCTGTGGAGGAGGTGGGCGGAGATACAACAAAGGTGGGGGAGGGTAGTGGGCGGCTGCTGTGAAGGTGGGCGACGGAGGAAGTGGGGGAGGAGGCGGCCCCGGCGGGCCGTGCTGAAACCCGGGCCCCGCTCGCTCGGGCCATGGGCCGCATTAGCCCCACCTGTGCACGCCCTGGGTAGAGGGGCGGGCCCGACCCGGCACCGGGCCCACACGAGATGGGTCGTGCGGGTTGGCGGGTTGACCCAACCGATTCGTGG
This sequence comes from Agave tequilana, assembly GCA_038442645.1. NCBI lineage: Eukaryota > Viridiplantae > Streptophyta > Magnoliopsida > Asparagales > Asparagaceae > Agave > Agave tequilana. Next base: position 82,092 of record JAVJIF010007293.1, on the reverse strand, counting down.
CCCGGCCCCACACGGGATGAGCCGTGCGGGTTGGCGGGTTGATCCGGCCTGATTCGCACCCCTACTCAAGAATGCTTTATTTTTGACTGCTAGAGCAAAATCTACTAGAAGGAAATTGAGTCCTTTTCTTTTCTAGTCAAATAACAGGTAACTTTTTGTTTGTTTTATTATTATTTAAATCTGAGATTTTGCTGAATTCCACAGACTCACTCCCACTTGTTTACCCACTAGCAAGACAGATGTTTATAGTCAAGTTAGACTCTTTCTCCACTTCCACAGTTTACATGCACAAAGCATAGGTTCACTTTCTAGGAAAGGAGACAAACCCAGCTCCTCCTCAATCCAGCAAGAACACAAACAACACGTGTAGTAAGTACTCAGTACATGATAAACTTTGGTCCTTCTCAGTGTAACATTAGGACAAAGGCCATGAAAGTTCCTCATTGTTTTGATACACATGCATGCATTGATGCAGTGGGCTCTTTTGTCCTCTTGTAGGTCTTTTTATTGAGAAGTAGCAAAGAAAGTATAGTGCTGTGCTCTCCCTTGTCTCTCTGACAGATAATTGTGTACATAATTGTTTCACTTTCTAAGCCAAAAATCTAATTGCTGGTTGTTAAACTATCTGTCAGTTTGAAATCATTGATAGAAGTATTATTATCAGCCAATCTCTGCCGTCAAATAATGGCTTTGACAATAACTTTGACTAGTCATTGGTATTTGCATACTACTCCCCGTTTTTTTTTTTTTTGCCACTTGTTAGATTCTAGTGTTTTGAAAATTTAATGTTCAATGTTGTTTATATTTAATTTTTATAGTCATGATTGTTTGATTCATGAGAAATCAAATTAGGAAAATGAATTTGGAAGTTTTCATAAATATTTTCAAAAAAAAGTCAACACTAGCATATAACTCTCAGTTAATTAATATATGCTGGGAGCGGGTTAGCTCCTTCCCGTGAAGGAATCAGGGTGGTCCTTCACGCACTGTGGGCCATCCATCACAGGTAGTGGACAATCCGATGAGGAAAGAGAAAATACACGTTTTGTGAACTAAAAAAAACATGTTTTTGTTTTTCTCTCCTCCCATCGAGTCATCTATCAGCTGTGATGGACGACCGACAGTACACGTATGGCCGGATGGTCTTCACGCGCAAGAGTAACCCGCATGGTACCAGCAGTGGTAAAACCTGTTTGTAAAAACTAAAGAGAAAGAAATGTTTCTATAATTTCAATTTTGTTTTTTTAATACCAAGAATGCAAATCTCGCTTTTATTTGTTTACGCTCATATTGATTTTGTATTTTTCTAAATGTTTGTGAAAACATATCCTTTCTGAAATTGAATTTTTGCGATTGCGCCCAACCAGGTCAGGCCATCTCAGTTCAAGCTGCACCTGGGGCCCACATTATTCTAATTATTTCAAAAGTGACGTGTAATACACTAATTATTTGAAAAATAAAAATATATTCATAATTGCATCTATAAATTCCAGCTTTAAAATCAACTTGATAGTTGTTTCTTCTTCCTCCTAACATGTCACCAGCACCTGCCTACAGCACAGGATTCTGCTGTTTGCTGTTTGGCCACAGCAAGTTTGGCAACCAAATTACATCCTTTCCCAGAACGGAAACCCACCCATCATGCCACAGTTTCCTATTTTTTAAAGACGCCATAGAGCAGAGGTTAATGCCACTGCCATTATTTTGTCCCTTTTCCCTCTGAGAGAAAACAAGATAAGAGAGAACCACAGAGAGAGAGAGAGGAGCAATGGAGACAGAGAGGGTTGTGTGTGAGATGAAGAAGCAGCTGACGCTTGCAGGGCCCCTGATAATGGCAAATGTGATGTTGTTCATGTTGCAGGTGATATCAGTCATGTTTGTGGGCCATCTTGGGGAGCTTGCTCTCTCTGGTGCCTCCATGGCCACCTCCTTCGGCTCTGTCACTGGGCTCAGCTTGCTGGTATGATTCAATTTTCCTGTTAATAACACCAAAATATTGAAGTTGTAGCGACTAGTATACCCTTGGACACTACTTCGCAAGTTGATTGCCCTTTTTATGTGGGAGGAATGTAGATTTTGTCCCTTTCCCCTCAAAATTTATATTTTAACCCAGGTTAAAACCATCAAATAAATATGTCAGTTAACCATTGTCAGCCCTTTGTCCTTAACATTTGCCAGCCAAACATGCCCGTAGAAAACATCAAGGGATTTTATAACAAGATGACAAGTACAAAGATATCACTAATTACCAATTGGATGGACTCTACAAGAAGAAACAACGGAATCAATGGAGAGATCCTTCTCTTCTCCCAGAAAAAAACAAGGGTGGAAATTGAATCATACCAGCAAGCTGAGCCCAGTGACAGAGCCGAAGGAGGTGGTCATGGAGGCACCAGAGAGAGCAAGCTCCCCAAGATGCCCCACAAACATGACTGATATCATCTCCCGCATGAACTGCAGCACATTTGCCATTATCAGGGGCCATGCAAGCTTCAGTTGCTTCTTCATCTCACACACAACCCTCTCGGTCTCCATTATTTTCTATCTCTCACACTCTGGTTCTCTCTTACATTATTTTCTCTCACAAGGACAAGGGATAAAATAATGGCCGTGGCCTCTCTAGCGTATTTATAACATAGGAAATTGTGAGGGTGGGTTTAGGAAAGGGTGTAAGTTTCTAGCAAGTTTGGCAACTTTTTGCTTTCTAAAAGCTGGCATTATTTTTCACAAATTACAAAATGTGTTAGGCAACTATGTAGTTTCTCTAACGCTGGCAAGTTTGGCAACTTTTTGCTTTCTAAATGCTGGCATTATTTTTACAAATTACAAAATGTGTTAGGCAACTATGTAGTTTCTCTAACGCTGGCAAGTTTGGCAACTTTTTGCTTTCTTAAAGCTGGCATTATTTTTCACAAATTACAAATTGTTAGGCAACTATGTAGTTTCTCTAGCGCTGGCAAGTTTGGCAACTTTTTGCTTTCTAAAAGCTGGCATTAATTTTCACAAATTACAAAATGTTGGGGAACTATGTAGTTTCTCTAAAACACTAGCAAGTTTGGCAACCAAGGTTTTTTTTCTCTCTAAAACGCTGGCAAGTTTGGCAACCAAGGTTTTTGCTCTCTAAAAGGCTGGGATTATTTTTGACAAATTACAAAATGTTAGGCAATATCAAACTCCTACACTCAGTTCTTCCTTAGCAATGACATAGCAAAATGGAAAAAGAAAGATAAACCAACATGAGAGGGCAAAAAAAAAGGTAGAAAGTGGGAGAATCAAGCTTTCAAACAAAATTTTCATCAAGTAGAACAACTTTGTAACCCTCGGTTTCCTATGTACGGGTGTCAATACTGGTATCCGATACTCGCTGTAATTATCCTGATAACCGAATTGAGAAATTTTCAGCTCAAGATCTTATTTTCCAATATTTTGAATTTTTCGGAATTTTCTGAAAATTCTTAGGAATTTTTGGAGAAAAATCTCAATTCGGGTCCGATCGGTGTCACAGGCCGACTCTGAGATTTTTAATTTACAATCGGGAATGAATTTCATGAATCTGTCTTCACAAAAATATTTGAAATGATTTTTTTTCTATTTTTGTGAATTTTGAGTATTTTTCTGAATTAATAAGGGTTTTACAATGATTAAATATTGATTAAAAAATTGCAATTAAAATAAAATAAAATTAGAAAACTTGCGAAGTAGTGTCCAAGGGTATACTAGTCGCTACAACTTCAATATTTTCATATCTAAGAGCCTAATTGGCATGATTTATTGAGCAAATGTGCATGAATCTCCGTCTCCGTTGCTCTTCTCTCTCTCTCTCTCTCTCTCTCTCTCTCTGACCTTGTTTTCTCTCAGAGGGAAAAGGGATAAAATAATGGCCGTGGCATTAACCTCTGCTCTCTGACGTCTTTAAAAGGATGGGTGGGTTTCCAATCTGGGAAAAGATGTAATTTGGTTGCCAAACTCGCTGTGACCAAAAGCAAATAGCAGAATCCTTTTGCCAACGAGAAAGATCGAATTAACTTGTTCTATCTAGTTAATATTCGCATTAGATTGTCACGATAACACACAAAGTTTTGACAAGAAATGACACGAACTTTTGTCTGCTTGTTTTGGGGTTTTGATTTTCATTGTGACAACTTTGAGACCAAGTTATAGGCTCGTAGATTGGAAAAGAAAAGGTGTGTCTTTGTTTTAAAGGAAGTAGAAACCAAACTACATAATTCAACCTAGTAGGCCTAAGAAGTGGGCATAAAGTGAACTGCAGCTTGCAACTTATAGGCAATAGAATATACAAAGGCTTAGTCTCATGGTGGTGATGAAGGGCCTGTTTAGGTAAGGGTGAAAGTAAGAAAGTAAGAAGTGAGGAAGTGATAATAGTTCCCTTTGAAATTTGGGAATTGGTTAGTAAGTTTTCGGTATTTAGATGTTATTAGGAAGTGTAGTTTGAAAAATATTATGTCTTTTCTGGTGTTTGGATGGTAATGTGAATGTAAAAGTGGAAAAGTTGACTACAAAGTTGACCGCAAAATAATATTAAAATAAAAATTAATTAAGAAAAATAAAAAATGGACTGTAATTAGAATGCAAGTGAGATTTATATGATCAAAAAATTAACTATTTTGTGCTATAACTTATTACAAATGAGATTTACATGACCACAAAATTAACTGTAGCACTCTGAGAGTGAGAAAATGATTGTGTAAAAGAGAAAAGAGAAAAGAAAAAAGAGTTTTCTTATTTTTCTTTTCTAGTATTTGGGATAGATAAGAAAATGAGCAATTATACTTCCTCATTTCCTTACTTCCGCCCACTTCCTTGCAACCAAACACCCCCGAAGTCAATTAGGATGCTTGAAATTAAGGTCTTTGGAAAATAATGCGTGCTGTTGGGTACATTGTTTGCTTATTCTAAACTAATTAAGGGGGCCGTTTATTTTTATCTTTTGGGCCATAGCATTTGGAATCTGTGGCAGCACATGATACTGTCTTCAGTTAATGTGCTGTTTGTTTCAGAGAATTTTTTTTTCCTGAATTTGTAAGTCCCTCTCTTTTTGATTTTTTTTTTTGCCTCTGCATTTGGTTGGCAAAAAATGAAAGGAAAAATTTGCCCCTATCTCTCAGTTTTCCTCTCCAACACCAGAAAACTGATAAGGATGCAGATTGAATTTTTTCACTCGGATTTCTGATTTCATCAGAAATTTAAGTTGAACTTTTCCAGCCAAACAAGCCCTAAAGTGACGCGTTTAAGAGTTCTCCGAGTATTTATTCAGTGCTCTCAGGACATGAGAGAGAAAGATACACAAGAAGAGAAACAGAGAGACGAGTTTATGTCTCTTTTCTCTACTCTCTTGAGAAGAGAACTTGCCTAGCGTTCACAAAGCAGATACATTTTTTGTAGTTGAGTTATTTTTAGAAGTACTGAAACATAATCTCACTGTCTTTAAAGTGAATCCTCGGAAATTCAGACCATTAAATACGATAACTAGCAGATATAAAACTAAAAAAAGTTTTAGAAAATTGCTTTTAATGTATCTGGATGTCCATGCTTTTAAATACCCACAAATTGATCAGTGCTATAAAAATTTAAAATGTTGATTTTGTGACCACTTAATTGGCAGATGCACATCAAAATCATTTGAAAATTTGTTTTTAGATGCTTTTGCACGTAGTAAATTGTATTCAAGTGTATGGAGTTTCAATTTAGAAATCATGTAATTTGAAAGATAATTCACAATTCGAATATTTGAAATGCTAGCCTAAGTTCAGCTCCAACCTTCTCCTTTAGAATTGCAGTCTTAACTGTAAATATGCACTGATATCCTTCCAAAATATGAGCTAGTTTAATAATAGTAAAGGAAAAAAAAAACTATAAATATATATTATCTATCTCAGTGCAAAGAAAAATAGGTGGGTTCCACTTTGTGTATTATTATTATTATTTTTCTTTTACCCACTTCTGATTTGATTTCTAACAAGTATCTCAAGAACAGGGATGCGAACGAGCCGGGCTTGACCCGGCCTGGTCGCGACCCATCGGGCCAAGAAAATAGGGTGACCGCCCCGATTTTTTTTTATTAAAAAATTAGAGACAACTAATAAACATGTTTAGATTTCTTCTTCTTCTTCTTTTTTTTTTTTCAAGTTTTCCAATTTGACATTGTGACTTGAGAACTTCAGTTAGACACGTGAGATCTTGGCTTCGAATATTAACAAAAGCATATTTTTTTTTATAATTTGAAAAAAAGAGCTGGTGCCCTGTGGAGGAGGTGGGCGGAGATACAACAAAGGTGGGGGAGGGTAGTGGGCGGCTGCTGTGAAGGTGGGCGACGGAGGAAGTGGGGGAGGAGGCGGCCCCGGCGGGCCGTGCTGAAACCCGGGCCCCGCTCGCTCGGGCCATGGGCCGCATTAGCCCCACCTGTGCACGCCCTGGGTAGAGGGGCGGGCCCGACCCGGCACCGGGCCCACACGAGATGGGTCGTGCGGGTTGGCGGGTTGACCCAACCGATTCGTGGCCCGCCCCACACGGGATGAGCCGTGCGGGTTGGCGGGTTGATCCGGCCTGATTCGCACCCCTACTCAAGAATGCTTTATTTTTTGACTGCTAGAGCAAAATCTACTAGAAGGAAATTGAGTCCTTTTCTTTTCTAGTCAAATAACAGGTAACTTTTTGTTTGTTTTATTATTATTTAAATCTGAGATTTTGCTGAATTCCACAGACTCACTCCCACTTGTTTACCCACTAGCAAGACAGATGTTTATAGTCAAGTTAGACTCTTTCTCCACTTCCACAGTTTACATGCACAAAGCATAGGTTCACTTTCTAGGAAAGGAGACAAACCCAGCTCCTCCTCAATCTAGCAAGAACACAACATGTGTAGTAAGTACTCAGTACATGATAAACTTTGGCCCTTCTCAGTGTAACTGAGGACAAAGGCCATGAAAGTTCCTCATTGTTTTGATACACATGCATGCATTGATGCAGTGGGCTCTTTTGTCCTCTTGTAGGTCTTTTTGTTGAGAAGTAGCAAAGAAAGTATAGTGCTGTGCTCTCCCTTGTCTCTCTGACAGATAATTGTGTACATAATTGTTTCACTTTCTAAGCCAAAAATCTAATTGCTGGTTGTTAAACTATCTGTCAGTTTGAAATCATTGATAGAAGTATTATTATCAGCCAATCTCTGCCGTCAAATAATGGCTTTGACAATAACTTTGACTAGTCATTGGTATTTGCATACTACTCCCAGTTTTTTTTTTTGCCACTTGTTAGATTCTAGTGTTTTGAAAATTTAATGTTCAATGTTGTTTATATTTAATTTTTATAGTCATGATTGTTTGATTCATGAGAAATCAAATTAGGAAAATGAATTTGGAAGTTTTCATAAATATTTTCAAAAAAAAGTCAACACTAGCATATAACTCTCAGTTAATTAATATATGCTGGGAGCGGGTTAGCTCCTTCCCGTGAAGGAATCAGGGTGGTCCTTCACTCACTGTGGGCCATCCATCACAGGTAGTGGACAATCCGATGAGGAAAGAGAAAATACACGTTTTGTGAACTAAAAAAAACATGTTTTTGTTTTTCTCTCCTCCCATCGAGTCATCTATCAGCTGTGATGGACGACCGACAGTACACGTATGGCCGGATGGTCTTCATGCGCAAGAGTAACCCGCATGGTACCAGCAGTGGTAAAACCTGTTTGTAAAAACTAAAGAGAAAGAAATGTTTCTATAATTTCAATTGTTTTTTTAATACCAAGAATGCAAATCTCGCTTTTTATTTGTTTACGCTCATATTGATTTTGTATTTTTCTAAATGTTTGTGAAAACATATCCTTTCTGAAATTGAATTTTTGCGATTGCGCCCAACCAGGTCAGGCCATCTCAGTTCAAGCTGCACCTGGGGCCCACATTATTCTAATTATTTCAAAAGTGACGTGTAATACACTAATTATTTGAAAAATAAAAATATATTCATAATTGCATCTATAAATTCCAGCTTTAAAATCAACTTGATAGTTGTTTCTTCTTCCTCCTAACATGTCACCAGCACCTGCCTACAGCACAGGATTCTGCTATTTGCTGTTTGGCCACAGCAAGTTTGGCAACCAAATTACATCCTTTCCCAGAACGGAAACCCACCCATCATGCCACAGTTTCCTATTTTTTAAAGACGCCATAGAGCAGAGGTTAATGCCACTGCCATTATTTTGTCCCTTTTCCCTCTGAGAGAAAACAAGATAAGAGAGAACCACAGAGAGAGAGAGAGAGGAGCAATGGAGACAGAGAGGGTTGTGTGTGAGATGAAGAAGCAGCTGACGCTTGCAGGGCCCCTGATAATGGCAAATGTGATGTAGTTCATGTTGCTGGTGATATCAGTCATGTTTGTGGGCCATCTTGGGGAGCTTGCTCTCTCTGGTGCCTCCATGGCCACCTCCTTCGGCTCTGTCACTGGGCTCAGCTTGCTGGTATGATTCAATTTTCCTGTTAATAACACCAAAATATTGAAGTTGTAGCGACTAGTATACCCTTGGACACTACTTCGCAAGTTGATTGCCCTTTTTATGTGGGAGGAATGTAGATTTTGTCCCTTTCCCCTCAAAATTTATATTTTAACCCAGGTTAAAACCATCAAATAAATATGTCAGTTAACCATTGTCAGCCCTTTGTCCTTAACATTTGCCAGCCAAACATGCCCGTAGAAAACATCAAGGGATTTTATAACAAGATGACAAGTACAAAGATATCACTAATTACCAATTGGATGGACTCTACAAGAAGAAACAACGGAATCAATGGAGAGATCCTTCTCTTCTCCCAGAAAAAAACAAGGGTGGAAATTGAATCATACCAGCAAGCTGAGCCCAGTGCAGAGCCGAAGGAGGTGGTCATGGAGGCACCAGAGAGAGCAAGCTCCCCAAGATGCCCCACAAACATGACTGATATCATCTCCCGCATGAACTGCAGCACATTTGCCATTATCAGGGGCCCTGCAAGCTTCAGTTGCTTCTTCATCTCACACACAACCCTCTCGGTCTCCATTATTTTCTCTCTCTCACACTCTGGTTCTCTCTTACGTTATTTTCTCTCACAAGGACAAGGGATAAAATAATGGCCTTGGCCTCTCTAGCGTATTATAACATAGGAAATTGTAAGGGTGGGTTTAGGAAAGGGTGTAAGTTTCTGCAAGTTTGGCAACTTTTTGCTTTCTAAAAGCTGGCATTATTTTTCACAAATTACAAAATGTGTTAGGCAACTATTAGTTTCTCCAACGCTGGCAAGTTTGGCAACTTTTTGCTTTCTAAATGCTGGCATTATTTTTCACAAATTACAAAATGTGTTAGGCAACTATGTAGTTTCTCTAACGCTGGCAAGTTTGGCAACTTTTTGCTTTCTAAAAGCTGCATTATTTTTCACAAATTATAAATTGTTAGGCAACTATGTAGTTTCTCTAGCGCTGGCAAGTTTGGCAACTTTTTACTTTCTAAAAGCTGGCATTATTTTTCACAAATTACAAAATGTTGGGGAACTATGTAGTTTCTCTAAAACGCTGGCAAGTTTGGCAACCAAGGTTTTTTTCTCTCTAAAACGCTGGCAAGTTTGGCAACCAAGGTTTTTGCTCTCTAAAAGGCTGGGATTATTTTTGACAAATTACAAAATGTTAGGCAATATCAAACTCCTACACTCAGTTCTTCCTTAGCAATGACATAGCAAAATGGAAAAAGAAAGATAAACCAACATGAGAGGGCAAAAAAAAAGGTAGAAAGTGGGAGAATCAAGCTTTCAAACAAAATTTTCATCAAGTAGAACAACTTTGTAACCCTCGGTTTCCTATGTACGGGTGTCAATACTGGTATCCGATACTCGCTGTAATTATCCTGATAACCGAATTGAGAATTTTTCAGCTCAAGATCTTATTTTCCAATATTTTGAATTTTTCGGAATTTTCTGAAAATTCTTAGGAATTTTTGGAGAAAAATCTCAATTCGGGTCCGATCGATGTCACAGGCCGACTCTGAGATTTTTATTTTACAATCGGGAATGAATTTCATGAATCTGTCTTCACAAAAATATTTGAAATGATTTTTTTCTATTTTTGTGAATTTTTGAGTATTTTTCTGAATTAATAAGGGTTTTACAATGATTAAATATTGATTAAAAAATTGCAATTAAAATAAAATAAAATTAGAAAACTTGCAAAGTAGTGTCCAAGGATATACTAGTCGCTACAACTTCAATATTTTCATATCTAAGAGCCTAATTGGCATGATTTATTGTGCAAATGTGCATGAATTAACTTGTTCTATCTAGTTAATATTCGCATTAGATTGTCACGATAACACACAAAGTTTTGACAAGAAATGACACGTGCTTTTGTCTGCTTGTTTTGGGGTTTTGATTTTCATTGTGACAACTTTGAGACCAAGTTATAGGCTCATAGATTGGAAAAGAAAAGGTGTGTGTCTTGTTTTAAAGGAAGTAGAAACCAAACTACATAATTCAACCTAGGAGGCCTAAGAAGTGGGCATAAAGTGAACTGCAGCTTGCAACTTATAGGCAATAGAATATACAAAGGCTTAGTCTCATGGTGGTGATGAAGTCAATTAGGATGCTTGAAATTAAGGTCTTTGGAAAATAATTGCGTGCTGTTGGGGCACATTGTTTGCATAAACTAAACTAATTAAGGGGACCCTTTTATCTTTCATCTTTTGGGCCATAGCATTTTGAGTCTGTGTAGCTCACGATACTGTCTTCATTTCATGGGCTGTTTGTTTCAGATCTGGTCTGAATTTATGGGTTCCGCTCTCCTTTTTTTTCATGTGTGTTTGGTTGGTAAAACATGAGAGGAAGAATATACCTTCGTGTATCCTTGCATTTTTCCTCTTCTAATCAGAAAACTGATAAGGATGCAGGCTGGACATTTTCGCTTGAATTTATGATTTTGTTAGAAATCAAATTGCGCTTTTCCAGTCAAACAGGCCCTAAAAAACACGTTCAAAAATTTTGAGTATTTATTCGGTGCTCTCATGACACGAGAGAGAGATGGACAAACAAGAAGAGAAATAGAGAGACGAGTTTATGTCTCTCTCTTCTCTATTCTCTTGAGAAGAGCACTAGCCTAGTCATTCACAAAGCACAAATACCTTTTTGTAGTTGAGTTATTTTTCGAAGTATTGAAAAATAATCTCACTTTCTTTAAAGTGAATCCTCGGAAATTCAGACCATTAAATATGATATATATAGCAGATCTAAAATTAAAATAGTTTTAGAAAATTGCTTTTAATGTATCTGGATGTCCATGCTTTTAAATACCCACAAATTGATCAATGCTATAAAAATTCAAAATGCTGATTTTGTGACCACTTAATTGGCAGATGCACATCAAAATCATTTGAAAATTTGTTTTTAGATACTTTTGCACGTAGTAAATTGTATTCAAGTGTATGGATTTTCAATTTAGAAATTATGTAATTTGAAAGATAAGTGTTCACATTTCGAATATTTGAAATGCCAGCCTAAGTTCAGCTCCAACCTTCTCCTTTAGAATTGTAGTGTTAACTATAAATATGTACTAGATATCCTTCAAAAATATGGGCTAGTTTAATAATAGTAAAGGGAAAAAAAACTATAAATATATATTATCTATCTTAGTACAAAGAAAAATATGTAGTTCCACTTTAGTATTATTATTATTATTATTTCCCTTTGCCACACTTCTGGTTTGGCTTCTAAGAAATATATTAAGAATAGGGGTTCAAACGGTCCGGGTTTGGCCCGGCCCGGTCCCAACCCGTCGGGCCAAGAAAACAGGGTGGCCTGGCCTGATTTTTTATTAAAAAATTAGAAACAACTAATAAATATGTTTAGATTTCCTAATTTTTTAGGTTTCCTAATTTGAGATTGTGGTTTGGGCACTTTAGTTGGATGTTGGGGATCTTGGGTTCGGATACTAGCAAAAGCATATTTTTTTTTATAATTTTAAAAGAAAGCTGGTGGCCGGCGGAGATGCAACAGAGGAGGCGGGCCCAGGTGAGTCATGCCGAAATCGAGCCCTACCCGCCCAAGCCGTGGGCCGCATTAGCCTCACCAGGGCATGCCACAGATAGAGGGCCGGGTCTGGGCCCGCATGGGACCAGTCCGTGAAGGTTAGAGGGTCGATCCAGCCTGATTCGCACCCCTCTAAACAATAATGCTCTATTTTTTGACCGCTAGAGCAAAATCTCCTACAATTTTCTTTTCTACTCAAATAATAATTAACTTTTTTTTTGTTTTATTATTATTTAAATCTGAGATTTTGCTGAATTCCAGACTCATTCCCACTTGTTTACCAACGAGCAAGAAAGATGTTTATAGTCAAGTTAGACTCCTCCACTTCCACAGTTTACATGCACAAACCATAGGTTCACTTTCTAGGAAAGGAGACAAACCCAGCTCCTCCTCAATCTAGCAAGAACACAACATGTGTAGTAAGTACTCAGTACATGATAAACTTTGGCCCTTCTCAGTGTAACTGAGGACAAAGGCCATGAAAGTTCCTCATTGATTTGATACACATGCATGCATTGATGCAGTGGGCTCTTTTGTCCTCTTGTAGGTCTTTTTGTTGAGAAGTAGCAAAGAAAGTATAGTGCTGTGCTCTCCCTTGTCTCTCTGACAGATAATTGTGTACATAATTGTTTCACTTTCTAAGCCAAAAATCTAATTGCTGGTTGTTAAACTATCTGTCAGTTTGAAATCATTGATAGAAGTATTATTATCAGCCAATCTCTGCCGTCCAATAATGGCTTTGACAATAACTTTGACTAGTCATTGGTATTTGCATACTACTCCCCATATTTTTTTTTTGCCACTTGTTAGATTCTAGTGTTTTGAAAATTTAATGTTCAATGTTGTTTATATTTAATTTTTATAGTCATGATTGTTTGATTCATGAGAAATCAAATTAGGAAAATGAATTTGGAAGTTTTCATAAATATTTTCAAAAAAAAGTCAACACTAGCATATAACTCTCAGTTAATTAATATATGCTGGGAGCGGGTTAGCTCCTTCCCGTGAAGGAATCAGGGTGGTCCTTCACTCACTGTGGGCCATCCATCACAGGTAGTGGACAATCCGATGAGGAAAGAGAAAAAACACGTTTTGTGAACTAAAAAAAACATGTTTTTGTTTTTCTCTCCTCCCATCGAGTCATCTATCAGCTGTGATGGACGACCGACAGTACACGTATGGCCGGATGGTCTTCACGCGCAAGAGTAACCCGCATGGTACCAGCAGTGGTAAAACCTGTTTGTAAAAACTAAAGAGAAAGAAATGTTTCTATAATTTCAATTTTGTTTTTTTAATACCAAGAATGCAAATCTCGCTCTTTATTTGTTTACGCTCATATTAATTTTGTATTTTTCTAAATGTTTGTGAAAACATATCCTTTCTGAAATTGAATTTTGCGATTGCGCCCAACCAGGTCAGGCCATCTCAGTTCAAGCTGCACCTGGGGCCCACATTATTCTAATTATTTCAAAAGTGACGTGTAATACACTAATTATTTGAAAAATAAAAATATATTCATAATTGCATCTATAAATTCCAGCTTTAAAATCAACTTGATAGTTGTTTCTTCTTCCTCCTAACATGTCACCAGCACCTGCCTACAGCACAGGATTCTGTGTTTGCTGTTTGGCCACAGCAAGTTTGGCAACCAAATTACATCATTTCCCAGAACGGAAACCCACCCATCATGCCACAGTTTCCTATTTTTTTAAAGACGCCATAGAGCAGAGGTTAATGCCACTGCCATTATTTTGTCCCTTTTCCCTCTGAGAGAAAACAAGATAAGAGAGAACCACAGAGAGAGAGAGAGAGAGGAGCAATGGAGACAGAGAGGGTTGTGTGTGAGATGAAGAAGCAGCTGACGCTTGCAGGGCCCCTGATAATGGCAAATGTGATGTAGTTCATGTTGCAGGTGATATCAGTCATGTTTCTGGGCCATCTTGGGGAGCTTGCTCTCGCTGGTGCCTCCATGGCCACCTCCTTCGGCTCTGTCACTGGGCTCAGCTTGCTGGTATGATTCAATTTTCCTGTTAATAACACCAAAATATTGAAGTTGTAGCGACTAGTATACCCTTGGACACTACTTCGCAAGTTGATTGCCCTTTTTATGTGGGAGGAATGTAGATTTTGTCCCTTTCCCCTACAAATTTATTTTTTAACCCAGGTTAAAACCATCAAATAAATATGTCAGTTAACCATTGTCAGCCCTTTGTCTTTAACATTTGCCAGCCAAACATGCCCGTAGAAAACATCAAGGGATTTTATAAAAAGATGACAAGTACAAAGATATCACTAATTACCAATTGGATGGACTCTACAAGAAGAAACAACGGAATCAATAGAGAGATCCTTCTCTTCTCCCAGAAAAAAACAAGGGTGGAAATTGAATCATACCAGCAAGCTGAGCCCAGTGACAGAGCCGAAGGAGGTGGTCATGGAGGCACCAGAGAGAGCAAGCTCCCCAAGATGCCCCACAAACATGACTGATATCATCTCCCGCATGAACTGCAGCACATTTGCCATTATCAGGGGCCATGCAAGCTTCAGTTGCTTCTTCATCTCACACACAACCCTCTCGGTCTCCATTATTTTCTATCTCTCACACTCTGGTTCTCTCTTACATTATTTTCTCTCACAAGGACAAGGGATAAAATAATGGCCGTGGCCTCTCTAGCGTATTTATAACATAGGAAATTGTGAGGGTGGGTTTAGGAAAGGGTGTAAGTTTCTAGCAAGTTTGGCAACTTTTTACTTTCTAAAAGCTGGCATTATTTTTCACAAATTACAAAATGTGTTAGGCAACTATGTAGTTTCTCTAACGCTGGCATGTTTGGCAACTTTTTGCTTTCTAAATGCTGGCATTATTTTTTACAAATTACAAAATGTGTTGGCAACTTTGTAGTTTCTCTAACGCTGGCAAGTTTGGCAACTTTTTGCTTTCTTAAAGCTGGCATTATTTTTCACAAATTACAAATTGTTAGGCAACTATGTAGTTTCTCTAGCGCTGGCAAGTTTGGCAACTTTTTGCTTTCTAAAAGCTGGCATTAATTTTCACAAATTACAAAATGTTGGGGAACTATGTAGTTTCTCTAAAACGCTAGCAAGTTTGGCAACCAAGGTTTTTTTTCTCTCTAAAACGCTGGCAAGTTTGGCAACCAAGGTTTTTGCTCTCTAAAAGGCTGGGATTATTTTTGACAAATTACAAAATGTTAGGCAATATAAAACTCCTACACTCAGTTCTTCCTTAGCAATGACATAGCAAAATGGAAAAAGAAAGATAAACCAACATGAGAGGGCAAAAAAAAAGGTAGAAAGTGGGAGAATCAAGCTTTCAAACAAAATTTTCATCAAGTAGAACAACAACTTTGTAACCCTCGGTTTCCTATGTACGGGTGTCAATACTGGTATCCGATACTCGCTGTAATTATCCTGATAACCGAATTGAGAAATTTTCAGCTCAAGATCTTATTTTCCAATATTTTGAATTTTTCGGAATTTTCTGAAAATTCTTAGGAATTTTTGGAGAAAAATCTCAATTCGGGTCCGATCGGTGTCACAGGCCGACTCTGAGATTTTTAATTTACAATCGGGAATGAATTTCATGAATCTGTCTTCACAAAAATATTTGAAATGATTTTTTTTCTATTTTTGTGAATTTTGAGTATTTTTCTGAATTAATAAGGGTTTTACAATGATTAAATATTGATTAAAAAATTGCAATTAAAATAAAATAAAATTAGAAAACTTGCGAAGTAGTGTCCAAGGGTATACTAGTCGCTACAACTTCAATATTTTCATATCTAAGAGCCTAATTGGCATGATTTATTGAGCAAATGTGCATGAATCTCCGTCTCCATTGCTTCTCTCTCTCTCTCTCTCTCTCTCTCTCTCTCTCTCTCTCTGACCTTGTTTTCTCTCAGAGGGAAAAGGGATAAAATAATGGCCGTGGCATTAACCTCTGCTCTCTGACGTCTTTAAAAGGATGGGTGGGTTTCCAATCTGGGAAAAGATGTAATTTGGTTGCCAAACTCGCTGTGACCAAAAGCAAATAGCAGAATCCTTTTGCCAACGAGAAAGATCGAATTAACTTGTTCTATCTAGTTAATATTCGCATTAGATTGTCACGATAACACACAAAGTTTTGACAAGAAATGACACGAACTTTTGTCTGCTTGTTTTGGGGTTTTGATTTTCATTGTGACAACTTTGAGACCAAGTTATAGGCTCGTAGATTGGAAAAGAAAAGGTGTGTCTTTGTTTTAAAGAAGTCTAAACCAAACTAC
Organism: Agave tequilana; assembly: GCA_038442645.1. Classification (NCBI taxonomy): domain Eukaryota; kingdom Viridiplantae; phylum Streptophyta; class Magnoliopsida; order Asparagales; family Asparagaceae; genus Agave; species Agave tequilana. The sequence continues at coordinate 65,759 of JAVJIF010007293.1, read as the reverse complement.
ATAATTCAACCTTGTAGGCCTAAGAAGTGGGCATAAAGTGAACTGCAGCTTGCAACTTATAGGCAATAGAATATACAAAGGCTTAGTCTCATGGTGGTGATGAAGGGCCTGTTTAGGTAAGGGTGAAAGTAAGAAAGTTAAGAAGTGAGGAAGTGATAATAGTTCCCTTTGAAATTTGGGAATTGGTTAGTAAGTTTTCCGGTATTTAGATGTTATTAGGAAGTGTAGTTTGAAAAATATTATGTCTTTTCTGGTGTTTGGATGGTAATGTGAATGTAAAAGTGGAAAAGTTGACTACAAAGTTGACCGCAAAATAATATTAAAATAAAAATTAATTAAGAAAAATAAAAAATGGACTGTAATTAGAATGCAAGTGAGATTTATATGATCAAAAAATTAACTATTTTGTGCTATAACTTATTACAAATGAGATTTACATGACCACAAAATTAACTGTAGCACTCTGAGAGTGAGAAAATGATTGTGTAAAAGAGAAAAGAGAAAAGAAAAAAGAGTTTTCTTATTTTTCTTTTCTAGTATTTGGGATAGATAAGAAAATGAGCAATTATACTTCCTCATTTCCTTACTTCCGCCCACTTCCTTGCAACCAAACACCCCCGAAGTCAATTAGGATGCTTGAAATTAAGGTCTTTGGAAAATAATGCGTGCTGTTGGGTACATTGTTTGCTTATTCTAAACTAATTAAGGGGGCCGTTTATCTTTTATCTTTTGGGCCATAGCATTTGGAATCTGTGGCAGCACATGATACTGTCTTCAGTTAATGTGCTGTTTGTTTCAGAGAATTTTTTTTTTCCTGAATTTGTAAGTCCCTCTCTTTTTGATTTTTTTTTTTGCCTCTGCATTTGGTTGGCAAAAAATGAAAGGAAAAATTTGCCCCTATCTCTGCAGTTTTCCTCTCCAACACCAGAAAACTGATAAGGATGCAGATTGAATTTTTTCACTCGGATTTCTGATTTCATCAGAAATTTAAGTTGAACTTTTCCAGCCAAACAAGCCCTAAAGTGACGCGTTTAAGAGTTCTCCGAGTATTTATTCAGTGCTCTCAGGACATGAGAGAGAAAGATACACAAGAAGAGAAACAGAGAGACGAGTTTATGTCTCTTTTCTCTACTCTCTTGAGAAGAGAACTTGCCTAGCGTTCACAAAGCAGATACATTTTTTGTAGTTGAGTTATTTTTAGAAGTACTGAAACATAATCTCACTGTCTTTAAAGTGAATCCTCGGAAATTCAGACCATTAAATACGATAACTAGCAGATATAAAACTAAAAAAAGTTTTAGAAAATTGCTTTTAATGTATCTGGATGTCCATGCTTTTAAATACCCACAAATTGATCAGTGCTATAAAAATTTTAAAATGTTGATTTTGTGACCACTTAATTGGCAGATGCACATCAAAATCATTTGAAAATTTGTTTTTAGATGCTTTTGCACGTAGTAAATTGTATTCAAGTGTATGGAGTTTCAATTTAGAAATCATGTAATTTGAAAGATAATTCACAATTCGAATATTTGAAATGCTAGCCTAAGTTCAGCTCCAACCTTCTCCTTTAGAATTGCAGTCTTAACTGTAAATATGCACTGATATCCTTCCAAAATATGAGCTAGTTTAATAATAGTAAAGGAAAAAAAAAACTATAAATATATATTATCTATCTCAGTGCAAAGAAAAATAGGTGGGTTCCACTTTTGTGTATTATTATTATTATTTTTCTTTTACCCACTTCTGATTTGATTTCTAACAAGTATCTCAAGAACAGGGATGCGAACGAGCCGGGCTTGACCCGGCCTGGCCGCGACCCATCGGGCCAAGAAAATAGGGTGACCCGCCTCGATTTTATTTTTATTAAAAAATTAGAGACAACTAATAAACATGTCTAGATTTCTTCTTCTTCTTCTTTTTTTTTTCAAGTTTCCCAATTTGACATTGTGACTTGAGAACTTCAGTTAGACACGTGAGATCTTGGCTTCGAATATTAACAAAAGCATATTTTTTTTTATAATTTGAAAAAAAGAGCTGGTGCCCTGTGGAGGAGGTGGGCGGAGATACAACAAAGGTGGGGGAGGGTAGTGGGCGGCTGCTGTGAAGGTGGGCGACGGAGGAAGTGGGGGAGGAGGCGGCCCCGGCGGGCCGTGCTGAAACCCGGGCCCCGCTCGCTCGGGCCATGGGCCGCATTAGCCCCACCTGTGCACGCCCTGGGTAGAGGGGCGGGCCCGACCCGGCACCGGGCCCACACGAGATGGGTCGTGCGGGTTGGTGGGTTGACCCAACCGATTCGTGGCCCGACCCCACACGGGATGAGCCGTGCGGGTTGGCGGGTTGATCCGGCCTGATTCGCACCCCTACTCAAGAATGCTTTATTTTTTGACTGCTAGAGCAAAATCTACTAGAAGGAAATTGAGTCCTTTTCTTTTCTAGTCAAATAACAAGTAACTTTTTGTTTGTTTTATTATTATTTAAATCTGAGATTTTGCTGAATTCCACAGACTCACTCCCACTTGTTTACCCACTAGCAAGACAGATGTTTATAGTCAAGTTAGACTCTTTCTCCACTTCCACAGTTTACATGCACAAAGCATAGGTTCACTTTCTAGGAAAGGAGACAAACCCAGCTCCTCCTCAATCCAGCAAGAACACAAACAACATGTGTAGTAAGTACTCAGTACATGATAAACTTTGGCCCTTCTCAGTGTAACTGAGGACAAAGGCCATGAAAGTTCCTCATTGTTTTGATCCACATGCATGCACTGATGCAGTGGGCTCTTTTGTCCTCTTGTAGGTCTTTTTGTTGAGAAGTAGCAAAGAAAGTATAGTGCTGTGCTCTCCCTTGTCTCTCTGACAGATAATTGTGTACATAATTGTTTCACTTTCTAAGCCAAAAATCTAATTGCTGGTTGTTAAACTATCTGTCAGTTTGAAATCATTGATAGAAGTATTATTATCAGCCAATCTCTGCCGTCAAATAATGGCTTTGACAATAACTTTGACTAGTCATTGGTATTTGCATACTACTCCCAGTTTTTTTTTTTTTTGCCACTTTTTAGATTCTAGTGTTTTGAAAATTTAATGTTCAATGTTGTTTATATTTAATTTTTATAGTCATGATTGTTTGATTCATGAGAAATCAAATTAGGAAAATGAATTTGGAAGTTTTCATAAATATTTTCAAAAAAAAGTCAACACTAGCATATAACTCTCAGTTAATTAATATATGCTGGGAGCGGGTTAGCTCCTTCCCGTGAAGGAATCAGGGTGGTCCTTCACGCACTGTGAGCCATCCATCACAGGTAGTGGACAATCCGATGAGGAAAGAGAAAAAACATGTTTTGTGAACTAAAAAAAACATGTTTTTGTTTTTCTCTCCTCCCATCGAGTCATCTATCAGCTGTGATGGACGACCGACAGTACACGTATGGCCGGATGGTCTTCACGCGCAAGAGTAACCCGCATGGTACAAGCAGTGGTAAAACCTGTTTGTAAAAACTAAAGAGAAAGAAATGTTTCTATAATTTCAATTTGTTTTTTTTAATACCAAGAATGCAAATCTCGCTTTTTATTTGTTTACGCTCATATTGATTTTGTATTTTTCTAAATGTTTGTGAAAACATATCCTTTCTGAAATTGAATTTTTGCGATTGCGCCCAACCAGGTCAGGCCATCTCAGTTCAAGCTGCACCTGGGGCCCACATTATTCTAATTATTTCAAAAGTGACGTGTAATACACTAATTATTTGAAAAATAAAAATATATTCATAATTGCATCTATAAATTCCAGCTTCAAAATCAACTTGATAGTTGTTTCTTCTTCCTCCTAACATGTCACCAGCACCTGCCTACAGCACAGGATTCTGCTGTTTGCTGTTTGGCCACAGCAAGTTTGGCAACCAAATTACATCCTTTCCCAGAACGGAAACCCACCCATCATGCCACAGTTTCCTATTTTTTAAAGACGCCATAGAGCAGAGGTTAATGCCACTGCCATTATTTTGTCCCTTTTCCCTCTGAGAGAAAACAAGATAAGAGAGAACCACAGAGAGAGAGAGGAGCAATGGAGACAGAGAGGGTTGTGTGTGAGATGAAGAAGCAGCTGACACTTGCAGGGCCCCTGATAATGGCAAATGTGATGTAGTTCATGTTGCAGGTGATATCAGTCATGTTTGTGGGCCATCTTGGGGAGCTTGCTCTCTCTGGTGCCTCCATGGCCACCTCCTTTGGCTCTATCACTGGGCTCAGCTTGCTGGTATGATTCAATTTTCCTGTTAATAACACCAAAATATTGAAGTTGTAGCGACTAGTATACCCTTGGACACTACTTCGCAAGTTGATTGCCCTTTTTATGTGGGAGGAATGTAGATTTTGTCCCTTTCCCCAAAATTTATATTTTAACCCAGGTTAAAACCATCAAATAAATATGTCAGTTAACCATTGTCAGCCCTTTGTCCTTAACATTTGCCAGCCAAACATGCCCGTAGAAAACATCAAGGGATTTTTATAACAAGATGACAAGTACAAAGATATCACTAATTACCAATTGGATGGACTCTACAAGAAGAAACAACGGAATCAATGGAGAGATCCTTCTCTTCTCCCAGAAAAAAACAAGGGTGAAAATTGAATCATACCAGCAAGCTGAGCCCAGGGACAGAGCCGAAGGAGGTGGTCATGGAGGCACCAGAGAGAGCAAGCTCCCCAAGATGCCCCCACAAACATGACTGATATCATCTCCCGCATGAACTGCAGCACATTTGCCATTATCAGGGGCCCTGCAAGCTTCAGTTGCTTCTTCATCTCACACACAACCCTCTCGGTCTCCATTATTTTCTCTCTCTCACACTCTGGTTCTCTCTTACGTTATTTTCTCTCACAAGGACAAGGGATAAAATAATGGCCATGGCCTCTCTAGCGTATTTATAACATAGGAAATTGTGAGGGTGGGTTTAGGAAAGGGTGTAAGTTTCTGGCAAGTTTGGCAACTTTTTGCTTTCTAAAAGCTGGCATTATTTTTCACAAATTACAAAATGTGTTAGGCAACTATTAGTTTCTCTAACGCTGGCAAGTTTGGCAACTTTTTGCTTTCTAAATGCTGGCATTATTTTTCACAAATTACAAAATGTGTTAGGCAACTATGTAGTTTCTCTAACGCTGGCAAGTTTGGCAACTTTTTGCTTTCTAAAAGCTGGCATTATTTTTCACAAATTACAAATTGTTAGGCAACTATGTAGTTTCTCTAGCGCTGGCAAGTTTGGCAACTTTTTGCTTTCTAAAAGCTGGCATTATTTTTCACAAATTACAAAATGTTGGGGAACTATGTAGTTTCTCTAAAACGCTGGCAAGTTTGGCAACCAAGGTTTTTTTCTCTCTAAAACGCTGGCAAGTTTGGCAACCAAGGTTTTTGCTCTCTAAAAGGCTGGGATTATTTTTGACAAATTACAAAATGTTAGGCAATATCAAACTCCTACACTCAGTTCTTCCTTAGCAATGACATAGCAAAATGGAAAAAGAAAGATAAACCAACATGAGAGGGCAAAAAAAAGGTAGAAAGTGGGAGATCAAGCTTTCAAACAAAATTTTCATCAAGTAGAACAACAACTTTGTAACCCTCGGTTTCCTATGTACGGGTGTCAATACTGGTATCCGATACTCGCTGTAATTATCCTGATAATCGAATTGAGAATTTTCAGCTCAAGATCTTATTTTCCAATATTTTGAATTTTTCGGAATTTTCTGAAAATTCTTAAGAATTTTTGGAGAAAAATTTCAATTCGGGTCCGATCGGTGTCACAGGCCGACTCTGAGATTTTTATTTACAATCGGGAATGAATTTCATGAATCTGTCTTCACAAAAATATTTGAAATGATTTTTTTCTATTTTTGTGAATTTTGAGTATTTTTCTGAATTAATAAGGGTTTTACAATGATAAATATTGATTAAAAAAATTGCAATTAAAATAAAATAAAATTAGAAAACTTGCAAAGTAGTGTCCAAGGATATACTAGTCGCTACAACTTCAATATTTTCATATCTAAGAGCCTAATTGGCATGATTTATTGTGCAAATGTGCATGAATTAACTTGTTCTATCTAGTTAATATTCGCATTAGATTGTCACGATAACACACAAAGTTTTGACAAGAAATGACACGAGCTTTTGTCTGCTTGTTTTGGGGTTTTGATTTTCATTGTGACAACTTTGAGACCAAGTTATAGGCTCATAGATTGGAAAAGAAAAGGTGTGTGTCTTGTTTTAAAGGAAGTAGAAACCAAACTACATAATTCAACCTAGGAGGCCTAAGAAGTGGGCATAAAGTGAACTGCAGCTTGCAACTTATAGGCAATAGAATATACAAAGGCTTAGTCTCATGGTGGTGATGAAGTCAATTAGGATGCTTGAAATTAAGGTCTTTGGAAAATAATTGCGTGCTGTTGGGGCACATTGTTTGCATAAACTAAACTAATTAAGGGGACCCTTTTATCTTTCATCTTTTGGGCCATAGCATTTTGAGTCTGTGTAGCTCACGATACTGTCTTCATTTCATGGGCTGTTTGTTTCAGATCTGGTCTGAATTTATGGGTTCCGCTCTCCTTTTTTTTCATGTGTGTTGGTTGGTAAAACATGAGAGGAAGAATATACCTTCGTGTATCCTTGCATTTTTCCTCTTCTAATCAGAAAACTGATAAGGATGCAGGCTGGACATTTTCGCTTGAATTTATGATTTTGTTAGAAATCAAATTGCGCTTTTCCAGTCAAACAGGCCCTAAAAAACACGTTCAAAAATTTTGAGTATTTATTCGGTGCTCTCATGACACGAGAGAGAGATGGACAAACAAGAAGAGAAATAGAGAGACGAGTTTATGTCTCTCTCTTCTCTATTCTCTTGAGAAGAGCACTAGCCTAGTCATTCACAAAGCACAAATACCTTTTTGTAGTTGAGTTATTTTTCGAAGTATTGAAAAATAATCTCACTTTCTTTAAAGTGAATCCTCGGAAATTCAGACCATTAAATATGATATATATAGCAGATCTAAAATTAAAATAGTTTTAGAAAATTGCTTTTAATGTATCTGGATGTCCATGCTTTTAAATACCCACAAATTGATCAATGCTATAAAAATTCAAAATGCTGATTTTGTGACCACTTAATTGGCAGATGCACATCAAAATCATTTGAAAATTTGTTTTTAGATACTTTTGCACGTAGTAAATTGTATTCAAGTGTATGGATTTTCAATTTAGAAATTATGTAATTTGAAAGATAAGTGTTCACATTTCGAATATTTGAAATGCCAGCCTAAGTTCAGCTCCAACCTTCTCCTTTAGAATTGTAGTGTTAACTATAAATATGTACTAGATATCCTTCAAAAATATGGGCTAGTTTAATAATAGTAAAGGGAAAAAAACTATAAATATATATTATCTATCTTAGTACAAAGAAAAATATGTAGTTCCACTTAGTATTATTATTATTATTATTTCCCTTTGCCCACACTTCTGGTTTGGCTTCTAAGAAATATATTAAGAATAGGGGTTCAAACGGTCCGGGTTTGGCCCGGCCCGGTCCCAACCCGTCGGGCCAAGAAAACAGGGTGGCCTGGCCTGATTTTTTATTAAAAAATTAGAAACAACTAATAAATATGTTTAGATTTCCTAATTTTTAGGTTTCCTAATTTGAGATTGTGGTTTGGGCACTTTAGTTGGATGTTGGGGATCTTGGGTTCGGATACTAGCAAAAGCATTTTTTTTTATAATTTTAAAAGAAAGCTGGTGGCCGGCGGAGATGCAACAGAGGTGGTGAGCAGCCGCGGAGGTGGAGGAGGTGGGCAGAGGTGCCGGGGGGGTGGCGGAGGAGGAGGCGGGCCCAGGTGAGTCATGTCGAAATCGAGCCCTGCCCGCCCAAGCCGTGGGCCACATTAGCCTCACCAGGGCATGCCACGGTAGAGGGCCGGGTCTGGGCCCGCATGGGACCAGTCCGTGCAGGTTGGAGGGTCGACCCAGCCTGATTCGCACCCCTCTACTCAAGAATGCTCTATTTTTTGACCGCTAGAGCAAAATCTCCTAGAATTTTCTTTTCTACTCAAATAACAATTAACTTTTTATTTTGTTTGTTTTATTATTATTTAAATCTGAGATTTTGCTGAATTCCAGACTCACTCCCACTTGTTTACCAACGAGCAAGAAAGATGTTTATAGTCAAGTTAGACTCCTCCACTTCCACAGTTTACATGCACAAACCATAGGTTCACTTTCTAGGAAAGGAGACAAACCCAGCTCCTCCTCAATCTAGCATGAACACAACATGTGTAGTAAGTACTCAGTACATGATAAACTTTGGTCCTTCTCAGTGTAACTGAGGACGAAGGCCATGAAAGTTCCTCATTGTTTTGATCCACATGCATGCACTGATGCAGTGGGCTCTGTTGTCCTCTTGGTAGATCTTTTTGTTGAGAAGTAGCAAAGAAAGTATAGTGCTGTGCTCTCCCTTGTCTCTCTGACAGATAATTGTGTACATAATTGTTTCACTTTCTAAGCCAAAAATCTAATTGCTGGTTGTTAAACTATCTGTCAGTTTGAAATCATTGATAGAAGTATTATTATCAGCCAATCTCTGCCGTCCAATAATGGATTTGACAATAACTTAGACTAGTCATTGGTATTTGCATACTACTCCCCGTTTTTTTTTTTTTTTTGCCACTTGTTAGATTCTAGTGTTTTGAAAATTTAATGTTCACTGTTGTTTATATTTAATTTTTATAGTCATGATTGTTTGATTCATGAGAAATCAAATTAGGAAAATGAATTTGGAAGTTTTCATAAATATTTTCAAAAAAAAATATCAACACTAGCGTATAACTCTCAGTTAACTAATATATGTTGAGAGCGGGTTAGCTCCTTCCCGTGAAGGAATCAGGGTGGTCCTTCACGCACTGTGGGCCATCCATGATTAGGTAAGTTTGAAAAAAGAAAGAAAAATATATGAATATAATATATGTATTAACATATCTAATAATCAATTAGCTAGGTATTAAGGCCTCAAGAAACCTTGATACTTGCACAAAAGAAAAAAAAAAAGACGTGTTTAAAGGGCAACTACTTCGAACTTCATTCAAAAAAATAGAAAAAAAGTTGTATATATATGAACATATAAGGCATAAGAGTTGAAGTTGAAAAATCTCGAGTCAAAAATTCACGGCCACAAAGATGCATATGACTTAGGATAAAATAATATAATAAGTGAGAAAGTCAGTTTTAATCCTAACCTACATTGATAATAAATATTTGCATCAAGATGAAGTATAGGAATGAATAATTTGGTAATCCTAAAACTTATAGATTAACTTGATTCTTACAAAAATACTTCAATTATTTTCTCAATTTCAGAAATAGTATTTCAAAAATACTAACATTTTATTTTCTTTTTTATAGATTTTGTGGGTGTAATTCATTGAAAATTCTCACGAGATAAAACTCTTCCTCTAGGGGTAACTTAGAGATTTAACGGCTTGTTGTACGTGCTAAGTGTCAATGTGATTCCTACTAAAATGAGTAAGGTTAGATTAGTTTTTTTTAAGTTTTGCTCAAGGACGATCAATAGATAGGTATGGAGGTGTAATTGCATCACAATTTTGCATTATTGTTATCACATTTGCACATTTATTCTTGATTATTCTTTATTTAACTTTGCTATTTAACTTTCTTTTTTATTATGATGTGTAGTTACTTGAATGGGAAGATAAAGATACAAGAAACTTCTATTTTATCCCTAATCTTATCTAAATTTGGATTTCAATTTAAATAAATTTGGAATCGAGAGGAGGAAAGGATATATCATCATCTTCAAATTCAAATTCGAAATCAGATGATATACTACTAGAAGATAGATGGGATAAAGCTAATCCTAAGGGATAAAGATGATAGTTCAAATTAAATAGAGTTCAAAATCTATTTAGACTCAGATTTAGACTGGACACCTCTTAGTATTCTTCAGATCATAATTTTCGCTACAGATATTCAAACTCAATGATTTAAGATGTTACAGAAAGAGAAATTGAAGTGATACAATGCTTATATTGACTACTCTGCCCAGTTCAGTCGTCTGATAAGTCATATTCAGCAATCAATACACCCGGCTTGTTATGGAACTGAATTTTCATATTGAATTAGGATTAAATTAAACCTTCTAATTTGTATCCTATTGTGATTAGCTCTGAGGCTATTTAAAGAGTTGAAGTCTCTCATAATCAAATATCTCCACTCAGAGATTATAACTTAAGATTTTTTATTAGTTTCTCTTCCAATTTTTTTTATAACTTTTAGGGTTTATTTCTACTTCAAGTTTTGTAAAGAAAGAGGAGACTCTTGTACTTTGATGGTAACAGCTCAATAAACAATGTTCTTTTCTTCTTTTTTTCAACTTACTTTTCTTCTTTTCAACTTTCTTTTCATTATCTTTTTTTTCTTTATATTCTTCTTTTATATGCTTTCTTAATTCAGTTTTCAAGCATGAGTAGCTAGACTTTTCTCATAGTTTGCTAAAATATCACCACCATTATATCTAGTATCTAATAGATAACCAGATTAGATTATATGCATGCCTACTCCAATCCTTGCTCTTGAAGACACATGACGATAAGTAATTAGGTCAAATATTTGCTAATACTTTTTAATTATTTTTCTTAATGTATGTTTCATGAAGATCATGATATTTTAATGTTAAACTTTAATCAGTGTTATTTCGAATAGGGTTAAGATTTGCTAAGTACTTTCTAATATTTTTTTTCTTACTTTAAACTTGATGGACAATCTCGATATTGTGATGTTAAACTTGATTGGTGTTATTTTAAACCATAACCTAGTTTTTATCTTATGTATCTTACTTGATTTTGTGATAAAATATCTTAGAATTAGAAGTGAAGTCATTATTTATGGCATTAGCATGTATGGTAGTTGATTATTAGTAAGGTACGAACTTTTTTTTTAGATTAACTCTTTCTTCATATATAATATATCCCTTCTTTTTCAAGTTCTTTTAGATTAATGTTGTTATGTTAATACGACTATCTCTGAACAGCGAATTGTGAGCCTGGTGTCTCTTAGTCGGTTATCTCTAATTTATCACCTCTGAACTGACTGGTGCTTAGATATAATCACCCTTGTAGTTCCTAGTGGACTAGCTGCTATGTTAACATTATAACTTCTGAGAGCGGATTCAGAATTTACTGTGTCTTAGTCTATCATGCCCAATCAATCACCTCTGAATAGACGGGTCCTTAAAGCCGAGTTCACCTTCCTTTTGTTGTTATGTTCAGTTCGTCACCTCTGAATGATAAATTTCTGAGCTTGGTGGCTTCTTAATCGGTCATATCCAGTCTGTCACCTCTGAATTGACGAATAGCAAAGTTTCATCTTTCTTTTTGCTGTCATATCCAGTCTATCATTTCTGAATGGGTAAAGCTCTAAATTCGAAAGCTTCTCAATCGGCCATATCCAGTCCATCACCTCTGAACCGATCGATGTTCAAATTTCGTCTTCCAGTCCCTTGCAGATTTCTCTTTGTTGTCATGTCCAGGTCATCATCTCTTAACAACAAATACTCAAAGTTCGGTAATTCCTAACATGTGATGTCTAGTCAGTCACCTCTGAACAGATGGATTACTACACCTACCTTTCTTTTATCCCCAATGGATCCTCTCCCCTAGGCTAATTCCATCATATTCAAGATTAGTCTCGGTTTTGGTTTTAATTCCTTCGACAATTTTACTTGGTGAAATTTTACCTTTTCAAGTTCTTTCTGAAGAATTTATAAAACATGTTTTTTTCTCATATGGAAGACTTAAAAGAAAAGAGCGAAGAGAAAGGAGGGAAGGACCCTAACAACAAAGTTGCTCAGCTTCACTTAGACGCCTTCTTTAGCTTCCCAGGAAGCTTAGATAGCTCCGCTGTGAGCTTATTCTTAGCTTCGCTTGAAGCTTTATTCCAGCTCTGCTAAGGGTTTATCCATAGCTTCGCATGAAGCTTCATCTTAGCTCATCCTTAACTTCGTCTGAAGCTTCATCCTAGCTCCGTTAAGAGCTCATTCTTCATGAAATTCTTAAGTTAAAACCAATCTGGTTACCTAGTGTATGACCCGGAAAAGGAGAGGACAGAGAATTGCAGTAAAGGTTTTCCTTGAATCAAATGAAACGATTACAACAAAAACTGTTCCTTCCGGTTACAAGGGAGGGAGGATATTGAATCTTGAATCCCCCTTTGTTTAATGCTGGGTTCTTCGTGTGGCGGTGGAGAGTGAATCTTGTTCTCCGTTGACCAGATGACCGTCCTTCAGGGATCTTCTCTTCGGCCGGTAGAAAGAGTGACACAGCTCTGTCTACCAAGACTCTAAAAGAGAAGGTAGGCGAAAGCTAGCTCGTACGCAGCGAACTTGCTGAAGAGTTGGTCTGCTTCTCTCTCTTCTTTGATCGTCTCCCCTTTTGATGCTTCTGCCCGATGTCTGTGTGTGTTCCTGCCTTTGATTGTTGATCTGACCGACCTTTGCTCGTTGATGATCTAATCGACCCCCTTTTCATAGCTAACAGGGCTATTTAAAGAGGTCCCAGGGGTGAACGTGCCCCCCTAAAAACGCTCCACAACGAGGGGCCACTTTCCCGCTACATGTGCGGTGACTGGCCCCATAATCCGGGTGGTTACAACGGCGGCGCGGGTTTAGGCCCAGGCGCCTTGTTGCTGAGACGCGGGTGTCGAGCCCAAACGCCTTGATGCTGAGACGCGGGTGTCGAGCCCTCGCGCCTTGATGCTGAGACGCGGGTGTCGATCCAACGCGCCTTGATGCTGAGACGCGGGTGTCGAGCCCTCGCGCCTTGATGCTGAGACGCGAGTGTCGAGCCCTCGCGCCTTGATGCTGAGACGCGGGTGTCGAGCCCTCGCGTCTTGATGCTGAGACGCGGGTGTCGAGCCAACGCGCCTTGATGCTGAGACGCGGGTGTCGAGCCCTCGCGCCTTGATGCTGAGACGCGGGTGTCGAGCCCTCGCGCCTTGATGCTGAGACGCGGGTGTCGAGCCCTCGCGTCTTGATGTTGAGACGCGGGTGTCGAGCCAATGCGTCTTGAGCTTGAAACTCTATTTTTTTTTTTCAATGGCTTGTCTGTTATACATTTTTAGACAGCCTACAGAACCCCCTCCAAAGTTTTCGATATTCCGCAGTTAACTAGGACGGATTTCAAAATACTTTGGATCTTAGCCGCGTTCGCCTTTATGACTGGACTATTAATGCTCCGGGTTTGATCTTATCTGGAATTGGTCTTCGTGAGTGTACTGTTGAACTCTTTGAAGCCATCAGAGTTGATCGTGTTGAGTGTCTAGATACACAGTCTAAACCTCCCCGATTGCTTTTAGTCTGTCACAGGTGCGCTTTTGGCCAGGAGTGGTTGGTCGTCTGCTTGTGCCAGTGTACTGTTGAACTGATTTGCAGAAGCAGGGACTGAATGCTGGTTCTTTCTTTTTTTTTTTGAAAAGCAGAGATGAGACTGCTTTAAAGACGCGACTTCCATGGGGTGCGTCTTTTGGCAATGAAAACGCGCCTGATCTTCCATGAGGCAGACGCGATATTGGGCCTGCTTGGACGGACGCAGACTTTGAAAAGACGCGATTTTCTGAACGCAACGCGACTTTCTGGGCGCTTTTATGGTGGAGCTGACGGGGCGCGATCTTGAAGGGACGTTGCCGTCGGGTGCGCATCCGTGTCATGATTACGCTACAAATTGGCCTGGGGAACCGGAGGGATTTCGCCTTTTGGCGCGCGGACTTCCTGGTTCATTAAATGAACCGCGCCACGTGTCAAACGACGACTCGCTGCGGAGTCGTGGCGCATGATCTTCCCTGTTCAAAAATGATTTGGTTCCACGCGTCAAGCGGCGACTCGCTGCAGCGTCTATCGGGCCACACGCCGCGTATCTTCGCGAATCCTTGTGCCCATAAAAGGCAACAGTTGGAGAGATATCACTTCTTCTCCGAACGCACTTGCTAATAAAATTAAGAAAGAGAATTTCCCTCTTCTGTTCATCTCCTTCTCTGTTCATCTTGAACTGTTCATCTCCATTGTTGGATTTTTGAACGTCGATGGCACCCAAGACTAAGCCAACCGCCTCGTCGTCGAAGGCGACCGTCGCCGAGGCCGAGAGGGGCGCTTCCTCCGTGCAGGAGGCCGTTTTCCGAGGTAAAATGCCTCTTAGGCGTGAGCTTAAAAAAGAACCCTAAAAGACATATAATCACAGGAGATGAACCGGTTTGATTCTCGGACGCGGTCTTGGACGCAGTCTTTGAGTTGATAACCGGAGTTGATAACCAGGCGCGGATTTGATGACTCGACGCCAGTGGGCTCTGCACTTCGAATCCTTCACTTAGAATATTTCTAATTGTGAAGGATTCGGACGCGGTCTTGGTTTGCAGAACGCGGATTTGATCCTTGCGTTCTGCGCCATCAGCTGCTGGCGTCTGAGCCCAAATACTTTAGAAATTTCATAAGTCTTGGTTTGCAAGACGCGGATCCTGCAGGTCTGGACGCGGGTTTGATAATTCCTGCGTCCAGTATCTCTTCTGCGTTTGGACGCAAATTCGCAGGTCTGGACGCGGATTTGATAACTCCTGCGTCCAGTATCTCTTCTGCGTTTGGACGCAGATTCGCAGGTCTGGACGCGGAGTTGATAACTCCTGCGTCCAGTATCTTTTCTGCGTCTGGGTCATGAACACTTAGCATTTTTTTCTTGCTTCTAATAAAGTATCTGACTAAGTGTCCTTTTCTTTTGCAGTGCGGCATATTTCTGGCTCACTCGCCAAGACGCGCCACTTTGGACATGTAGGTGGTGCTGACCAGGACTCGACCTTTGTGCTAAGAAGGATTGTCCCTGTGACAGCTGACAAGTCACAGGAGCGCAAGAAAAAGCTCTCTAATGTTGACATGAGAACTTTTCGGGCGCTCATGACCGATGCAGCATTCGCAACGGATGCTGGCGTCAAGCTGGAGAAGCCTGCCTTCTTCTTCGGAGATCGCATCAAAGATGGCGGCCATCGCGTGTATGAAGGAACTTACAAATGGCTCCGTCAGATAAAAGGTGGAAGATTCTTTCTTCCGGACATGGAGAGGATGTTCCCGCTGTCCTATTTCCAGCACATGTCCGTCCCTCGGAAGATGGAATGGGACGTTTCCCAATACGTCCCCGAGATTACTCTCGGTGACTTGGGCCTCCAGAGGGTACACCGCTATGATAGTCATGACAGGTCGGTTCTCGGCCTGTTCCCCGCGTCGCGCAAGTCTGAAGTTCCGGTTGGGGAGATACAACAACTTGGCGCTACCTTCCTTAACGCGTTCATGGAAGTGGAGGGTGACTATCTTGCTGAGTTCCGCGCGTATGGGTGGGTCCATTCTACGGGGAATTCTTGGTGGGGCAGGATGGTGGGTTTCATCCTTGCCGATCTTAAGGAGCTGCTAGAGCGTGTGGGACTGTACCCAGCAGTCAGAGCCGTGCAGTATGGCATCCTGCCTAGCTCTCATAACTTCTTCGGAGTCCTGGAGCGCTATAACTCTTTGACGGGGACATTCTTCACCCCGGTTGGAGAGATGGGCCTTGCACTGCACGAGTTGCATGAGGTCTCGGGGCTGGCAGCAGGGGACATTCCTTATGAGGAATATGTCCCGACCACTAAGGAACTCCACCTCTTGGAGAAAGAGTTTCCTCGGGTGTACGAGACTTACTGGGAGGTGTTATGTCACTTCCACATCTGCGGCCAGATAACTGCCTGGAGGTCAGGAGGAGTCAAGCAGTTGTCTTGGGCTGGTTACCTGTTCAACAATGTCAACAATAAAGACCTCCCGATAACCAGGTTGGCTCCCAGTTCCGACAGGGAGATCAAAGACAGGATCGACAAGGCTTCTGACGGCTTCTACACCACGGAGTCGAACGAGGACGGTTTCGACCCTGACCTGGTTTTTGAAAGCTTTCACCATCAAGCCCGGACTCCTATCTCCGATCGGGCACTGTTGGCGGGCTTCTTGATGCTTTGGCTGAAGCGTTGTGTGGTGCCCACGCTGCCACACGAGGTTATTGTTGCTGACGTGGTGTACCCGGCGGTGCTCCTGGCTCATGGCAACCCCATAGCTCTTCTCCCGGCCGTGGCGGCTGGCATTCAGAGCGGATTGCGGGCGCTAACCAAGAGTTTTTGCGGGCCACCGAAGACTGTCGACTCCCATGAAAAACCGTATGTCGACTCAGAGGGGAATCCGACGGTGAAGCGCAACAACCCTAGGATCGAGCTGCCTTACACGTACCTCATGGCTTGGTACGTGATGCATTGCCCTTCGTTGATGACGCCGGCGCGTGGGAGTGCGGGTCCTGTCCCTTTTGTGCAGCGGCTGGAACGTTCGGACTGGCGTGACACCTACATATATTACGTTCGGAAGTGTCTTTCAGACGCCACGAACTACCAGCTCAATCGCTGCTTTCCAGAGATTCCTGGTGCAGCTTTCAGGGAGCTGTTTACTGATTCCGCTGGCAGGGATGACTTCACGCAACTGTCCGCGGGAGTCTTCTGGTGGTTGATCAACATCCGGCCAGGATATGTGCTGTTCCGGCAAGGGACGTCATGCACAATCGAGCCGTACATGCCGAGTCGTTTTGCCCGACAGTTCGGCTACGATCAACTTTATGTCGGGAATCCCAATGCTCGACTTGCCTTCGAAGGGAACTTGTTCGAAGGTGCTCGGGCTTGGTACTATAGTGTGGCCGGAGGGACGGGAGCAACCTTCCGTCTACCTATCGAGGGGCCCAAGTGCCGTACGAGCTTCAGCTTCTGCACTTGGTACTTCCACGCCGTCCAGACACCAGACCTTGTTCCGGAGTCTTCATGTATTGAGAGCATCAATGCAAATCTTGAGGCAAGGTCAGAGTCTGGTAAACGCTCGAAACTCGTCGACCAGTACCTGAAGGCCCAGAAGGAGGTCGGGAGGAGATCGAGAAGGGAGCCACGAGCAATAAGGGCGGAGCCGCGACCGACAAGGGCAGAGCCGCGAGCGGCAAGGGCGGAGCCACAAGCAACGAGGGAGGAGCCGCGGGCGACTAAGTCTCAACAGGCGGTGAGCAAGCGTCGTCAACGCTCTGCTTCTATTGCTGAACCTGCCCCAAAGAAGGCTCGGAGGGACTTGGCAACCGAGGTCTCTCAATCCGAAGACATCCCTGCTGGCGTTGAAGTACTGAGGGAAGAGGACATAGCTGAAGAGGACATTCACTTGGTCCGTGCCCCTAGGTCACGCAGCAGAGACCGCAAATCTACGGAGGAAGGGGAGCTTGTTGTTAGGTCCACCGCCACTGACGAGGATGAGCAGCTAGAGGTCGACATAATGGGCGATGTTGAGATTGAAGGGGTCTCAGCCCAACCCGGGTCTTCTCCTGCTTATGAAAGGAGAGATGAGGCACAGCAACCTGGGTCTCCTTGTGTCTTCATCTCCAGTCCTCGGGCAGTTGACCCTAGTCCTACTACTGGGGTAATTGGAGGCATGGCTCCAATTGTAGAGCTTCCTCGCGTTGAGCTGTCGTCTTCCTCACTCTCGGGGGAAAGCGATTTTGAAGACGAGGTCGACTACGGCGATGAACCCGCCCTTCCTGATCCGAGTAAGTTCTCGCACATTTCAGAGGAGGAAATGCACGGGTGTGAACCGTTGACGGCGTCATCACCACTGGTGACAGTTGCTCCTGCTGAAGGTACTTCCACCTGACTTCTCTTTTTGTTTTGAAGATGATGTTCTAACCTTCTTCTTTTATGCTGCAGGGTCAGCCAAAGATGCCGAAGCTACAACCTCCTCGCATATCGAGGAGATGGTAAAAGAGTTGACCCAGCCCTAGGGAATTGAGGCTTCAGTTGCCGAGATAACCTCAGAGGGGGCCACTGTCGAAATTGGGGAGCATTCCACTTTGCCAGAAGAGGAAGCAATCACTGAGGCTGAGGAGGTTCTCACTCTGCAGGGCGAGGATGCTACTGCTGAAGCCGGGGAGACTTCCACTCCGCAGGATCCGACGTCTCTTGACCTCCAACCTGGTAAGGCAGCTCTGATGTTTTAAATGTTTCGCTTTTCTACCATTGTGGCTAATGTCGCGATAACTTGCAGAGAGGACTGAGGGGGCTCAGGTGGAGAGTCCGACGGTCGGTACCCTTCCAGAAGGCCACACAGCTCAGGTCTCGGTTGAAGCTTCTGAGGAGGTTGCGCTTACTACTCCGTCATTGGCTGTGGAGGTCCCTGCGGAGATAGTACCTCTGGAAGCGCCAGTGGCTAGTCTCGCTCTTGCCGTACCGACGGTCAGTACGACTCTCACGCAAAAAGAACCGGCTTGCACCCCTTTCCTCATGATAGAAAGGGGGTCGGGGAGTACCTCTGGCGATGATACTATGGATTTCCTGGCACGCAAAATGGTGCGGCAGTTCCTTGACGCGCTGCGATCGTGCATCGACTTTATCCTGTCTGGGCGTAGCTCTTTTGACTTTGCCCAGAGGTTTCTTGGAAACATGGCCGGCAACATCGAGTTAACCGGAGGCTCCTCGCTTGCCAAGGCGTGTCTGCGACTGGTGGATCAACTGGGAGATGACCTGAAAGAGCTGAAGTCTTTGGACGATGCTAGCTCTACTCAAGAAGCCCAGGTCATCTTGACTAGGCTCCTAGCCACCCAAGAACAAGAGCGAAGGGAGGTGGAAGCACAAGTTGCCGAAGAGGTTAACAATCTCGAACATCTCCAAGCTGAATGTCAGAAGCTGGCTGACGATTCAATGGAATCCGAGTTCATCCTGCAAAACGCAGAGCTTGCTATTACCAATGCTCGGTCTGCCATCGCTAAGGCAGAAGCCATGATTGCGGATAATGAGAGGACGCTTGCCACCGTCCGGAAGAGGCTGGAGGAGCAACAAGCTGCGAAGGCACGAGCTGAAGAAAGCCAGACCATTCATTCCTCCAGGTTGGAATCTCTGCGAGCCCAGCTGGCTACAAAACCCTTTTTATCTGAAGAGGAGCTGCGGGTCCAAGCCATGATGGAGGCTGAGAAGGCACGTCAGCACGAGATGCATCGACTCAGGGAGCGTATCCGTTCTTTGCCGGATCGAGACTTTTAGCCTTTTCCCCTTTTCTTTTTTTGTAAAGAAGAGGACACTCTATTAGAGTGTTTGTATCCACTTTTACTATTTTTGATATAATAAAAGTTTTTGAAGTTTTTGTTCCATCTTCTTTGTGGATGAATTCAACTCCTTGATCACTAGCTGTGAATACTGAACTTAGGTAAGACTAAGTTCTTTCAGTGAGACGCGGCGTCGACTCCAAGTCTTCTTGATGAAACGCGGTATTGATCCATAGAGTGAGACGCGGTCATCAGTCCATAGGAATTTAGATAGAACTAAGTCCTTTTGATGAGACGCGGCGTCAATCACAGGGTGAGACGCGGTCATCATTCCATTGGAACTTAGATTTCACTAAGTCCTTTTGATGAGACGCAGCGTCAATCACAAGGTAAGACGCGGTCATCATTCCACTGGAACTTAGATTTCACTAAGTCCTTTTGATGAGACGCAGCGTCAATCACAGGGTGACACGCGGCTCTGAATAACGCGACTTTGTCTTGCTGAGAAAGACGCAGATAGAGCAGACGCGAGGGACGCAACATTGTTTGCTGCAGGGACGCAGACATTCTTCTGGAACTCGGGTGGATGTCTTTTAGTCTGAGACGCGGATTGTTGGACATGGTTCTCCAATCTGCGTCTTGGTGTAATCTCCAGGGCGTTACATACAGCCTGTCATAAAGATTTGGTGTGATCTTTGACCATTAACTCTTTATTGGCGATGCGGATTATTCGATGTTTCCTAAAGCGGTTATCCACGCGTCGGTTCTTCATTGGGCTTGGAAGTTAATTCCTTTTAATGTAAAACCGATGCTGACGGTTGGAGATCAGCGCCCGCGACGGTTCCCGAAGCGGCGTTACACGTGTCAGACTCTTGTTGGCGTTTGACCATCGTTGGGGGCATTAAGGCCGACGGTTTTGATAAAGAGACCATTAATGGCAGTTATCGGGGTCTGCCTATAAATAGGGCTCCCCCTCTCCCTCCTCAATAATCCAATCTTTGGACTGTTTGCTTTGGTTTGTTCTGAGAAGAGATCTCGTGTTCATGGATGAAGATGGCTCTGTAGATGAAGATGACCCAGGGCTCTTGCGCTCCTGTTTGGTCTCTTCAAGAAAAAGGGTCTCTTGGATCCTCTTGCACGTCCGCGTTTGGATGCAGAGCACCCAACTCTTGGTAGAGGCCTCTGTTGGTAGGTATTCCCGACTTGCCATGATGTCTTTAGTCCATCTGCGCCTTGGCCCCTCTTAAGGAGATGTCACCATCTGAATGAAATCTTGGTGCATTCCTTTCCTGGAATTTGTGCCATTGATTTGAACTTCTCTGAACGCGGGCACTTGATGCGGGCTTTGCTCATGAAGCTCGCGTTTTAAGGCCACTGACTTTGATGCATTTCAACTTGGGCTGCGTTTCAGACCCGAATCTTGCAACTCCTGTTCATTTAACAGGGAGATGGCAATTCTCGCGTCTGAGTCTTTTCGCGTCCTGTGCTTTAGGCGCAGGTGCCAAAAGAGATCGCGTTCGAGTCTTTTGTGTATCACAACTTTAAACGCGTCTGTTTCCACCACCACGGAGGCTTTGGCTGACTGCGCGGATCATTCCCTCGTCTGCAGTCCGCGTTTGCGACTTAGTTTTCTCTGTTGAAATATACTAAGTGGTAGATTGTTCTGATTCCTTTGTTTCATTCCTTGCAGGTAGACTTGCTCGCTTGCTGGGCCCCTGAAAGGATGCTTTGGCCGGCGAACTTGTTCGATGTTCACCTATAAGAGAATATGTTATGGTCCTCGTCACCTATAAGAGAATATGTTATGTCTCTGACGAGGACCCAACTCTCGCCAAGGTCTCTTCAGATCCCTTGCCCCAATCATGCCTAATGGCAAGAGATGGTCAGGGTA
The DNA here is from genome assembly GCA_038442645.1 of Agave tequilana. Lineage (NCBI taxonomy): Eukaryota > Viridiplantae > Streptophyta > Magnoliopsida > Asparagales > Asparagaceae > Agave > Agave tequilana. The sequence goes on along the minus strand of JAVJIF010007293.1, from coordinate 44,704 downwards.
AGTATGACGGCGAGAAGGTTCCGGCGGTTGTGGTGGCGGATAGGATCCTCTTCCTCTCCCACTCCAGAAGTGACATCAAGGATAGTTCATGTCCTTTGGATGGTCTGCTGGGGAAAGATCAACTCCTGAATGAAGGGTTGCAGGACCTTCTGTTGCCACCGGACCTCAAGAACACCATTGCTCCTGGCTTAGTCAGCTAGGGCTCTTTCGGTGTCTGCATCATGCACCATAGTGCACTTGGAATCAGATGCGGCTTCAAGGAGTGAGTACGGCCTCTGAGAGAGAGAGGGACTTCTTTGTACTCCTTAATTGTAACACTCAATCTTATTGTATAAGAGAGCGTTTTGTATCACTTTCATATGCTTGAATATCAATAAAAGTGACACTTTTCTTTTTGCCTCTTGAATATCTTGTTTTAGAAGCAAAAGATCCTCGTAAGGGATTTTTATAATACTGTTAGAGGTGTAATGTTTGACTTGACAGGAGCGGAATGGTTTTGGTGGACCCGCCACTTTATAAAAGAGAGTGACAGGTGGAATATGTACCCCCAGAGAAGGTGAACTTTTATCAAGTGTTTGGGGTTAACTTGATTTAAGATCAGCTGGGGAGTCTGATGAAAACATTGTTAACGGTGTAATGTTAACCTAGCAATGCTTTTAAATGAATTTGATACTCTGTTGGGGAAAGTATCAAATGAAACTAGACTCGAGGGGAATCTAGGAAAGTTTTTACCGTTAGAGGTGTGATATTAACTTAACGGGTTGGAGATAGTCTTGTCAGAAGTGTAATGTTAACTTGACAAGGATGTGAGTCAGAGGTGTGATATTAACTTAACTCAGAATGTCATTGTCATAGGTGTAATGTTTAACTTAACAGTGAGGTAATGCTAGAGGTGTGATGTTGAACTTAGCATTAGTCATCTCGACTTAGACGAGGAAGTCGAGGAACAGTCATGGCCATAGGTGTATTGTTGAACTTAGCAATGACTTGGATGCTAGAGGTGTAGTGTTAACTTGGCATCATTCATCTCAGCTTGGACAAGGAAGCCGAGGAAAGGTCATGGCCATAGGTGTATTGTTGAACTTAGCGATGACTCAGATGCTAGAGGTGTAGTGTTAACTTAGCATCGTCCATTTCAGCTTCGATATGGAAGTCTGAAGAAAGGTGACTGTCAGAAGTGTGATGTTAACTCGACAGAAACTTGATGTACTGTTTAGAGGTATAATGTTAACTTAAACAGTAGTTTGTCAGAGGTGTGATATTAACTTGACAAGAATTGGCTTGGTGCGGGAATAATTTGAGGACCTGCCATTCTATGGATGAGAATTGACAAGTGAGATTTGAAGTGCCAGAGGTGTAGTGTTAACTTGGCAAAATTTTAAAGTTTGCTACTCTATGCAGAGTTGACAAGCAAAATTTGTACTCTACAAGGAGCATTGAAGATTTTCATTACCAGAGGTGTAGTGTTAACTTGGCAACGATTGCATTTCGTGGTCCTACCATTCTATGGATGAGAATTGGTAAGGGATTTTGGAGGAAAGAGTGGAATCAAGTCCACTTAGGATTTTTAGCAAACCCTCAGCTATCAACGGATTTGAGGTGCCTTTACCAACTACCGTTTGAGTTGGCTAGCCATTCTATTCCCCTCAGCATGATAAGTTGTCGAAGACTTATGTTGGGCTTAGAGGCCAACATTTTCTTCTATCCTTAGCCGTTGGAGGTGTCGGATGTTCGATCAGAGGTGTACTTTTAACTTGATCATCAGAAGAATACCATCTAGGGATAGTATTTCTTCAAGAATTTGCCATTGATAGGCATCATTAGTGTATCGCCATCCGAGGTTATGAGGCGATATGATCCATTTGAGTAGACTGACTCCACTACAAACGGTCCTTCCCATTTGGGTTGGAATTTTCCTTTCGTCTTGTGCGTCATGACCATGGGTCTTCTGACGGCTAAGACAAGATCACCTTTCTTGAAAGTTCGCACTTTAACTTTCTTGTTGAAGGCTCTGGTGATTCGAGCTTGGTAAAGCTCGATTTGTTGTTGGGCCTGCAAACGCTTGTCGTCTAGGGCCTCCAATTCCTGGAGTCGCTGTCAATGCTTCTCCTCGGTTGTCATTTCCGCTGTCAAGGCGACGCGTAGAGATGGAATTTGAATTTTCAGTGGGAGTACGGCTTCACATCCGTATACTAAGGAAAATGGCGTAGCTTTAGTTGGGGTTCGCACCGTTGTGCGGTAGGCCCATAAGCATTCGCCCAGCTTGTCGTCCCAGTCTCGTTGACTTTTTGAGACGAATTTCTTGAGAAGCTTACCAATAGTCTTGTTGAAAGCTTCTGCAAGGCTGTTAGCGGGTGGATAGTATGCCGTTGAGGACACACTCTGCATTCTGAACTTAGCGCAGAATCTCTGGAACGCCTGGCTGATGAACTGAGGCCCATTGTCGTGGACAATTCGCCGAGGTACACCGAAGCGATAAATAACGTGATGTTTCACGAACTTGATCACGTTGGATGACTTGACTTCCTTCAAAGGAACAGCCTCGGCCCATTTAGAGAAGTAATCGGTTATCGCCAAAATGAACCGATGCCCTTTTGACGAAGGCGGGCTGATAGGACCAACCACATCCATCCCCCACATTTCAAATGGCCAGGTAGAGGCTGTAGAATGGAGATATCCTGGTGCCTGATGGATGAAATCGCCGTGCACTTGGCAGGCGTGACATTTCTTAGCATAAGCGATGGCATCGGCAATCATCTTGGGCCAATAGTAGCCCAATCTTTGGAGTCGATGTGCCAATTTTGGGCCAGGTTGATGGGCTCCACACATACCGTCATGGGCCTCTTTCAATACCTCTTGTGCCTCTTTTGGTAAGAGGCAACGGAGTAAGATCCCGTCATGCGATCGACGATACAATGTTCGCGTAATCGCATTATAGTAGAATTTAGAGGCTTTCCTTCGAATGGCAGCCGCCTCTTTGGTGTCCTCCTGCAGGATGCCGTATAAGACAAAATCAATGTAGGGGAATCTCCAGTCTCTAGGCTCTGGACCGGTTGTCACTTCAAGTGCTTCCTTGTCGTGACGATCTCCCGTTGACCCTGGTAGTCTTCGAGTGCGACTCTCGGACAGTATAGGTTATAGCTGTAGACGAATACTTTCTCCATTGCTCCAGCTGGAAGGGCTAAGGAGGCAGCGAGAGATGCGAGTGCATCTGCGTGCGCATTTTGCTTGCGCGATACATGGTCGATGTAGAAGTTCGTGAACCTCTCGGCCATGTGAATTGTTGCGATGTGATAGGGTACCAGGTCTTCATGTCTGACTTCGTACTCCCCGCGAACTTGGCTGACGATGAGTTTAGAGTCACCGTATGCCTCGAGATTTTTAACGCCAATCTCATCGGCGAATTGCATCCCAATCAGGAGAGCGTTGTACTCCGCCACATTGTTGGAACAAGGCTCAGTTAGCGAGACAGCTCGGGGAATCACGTAGTTCTGTGGGGAGACGAGTACCACTCCTACCCCCGCTACTACATGTCCTTTTGGGTTTGTTCTCGATGCACCATCGAAGAAAAGTTGCCACACTTGTCCTTCGAACGATGTCTGAGTCAGGCAGACTTCGGCGACCTCATCTGGGAGATCCTTGTAGAGTTTGACTGCCCTCTGATCTGGGTGCTCAGCTAGGAAGTCCGCCACCGCTTGTCCTTTAATAGCTTTTTGCGGCAGAAAATGCATCTCATATTGGGATAGCAATATGGCCCATTTTGCCAGCCGGCCATTAATGATGAAGGCTTTGTCATAAGTAACCTCAAAGGGTTGACTTTTGATATGACATTTATAGTCTGGCCTACCAGATAGTGTCGCATTTTCTGAATAGCGAACACCAGCGCCAAACATTCCTTCTCGATCGGGTTGTACCGATGTTCGGCTCCGATCATTGTTCTACTCAGGTAGTAGATCGCTTGTTCTCGTCCTTGATCGTCATTCTGAGCTAGTAGGGCTCCCAAAGAATGATCCATCGCTCGAACGTACACCAGGAAAGACTTTCCAGATACCGGAGCTGTAAGGACTGGTGGTTGGGTGAGGTATCGTTTAATCTCCTCAAATGCTTTTTGACAAGCGTCGTCCCAAATGAACGAAACACCCTTCTTCATTAGTTTGGTGAAGGGCTGGCATCTCCCAGAGAGGTTTGATATGAACCTGCGGATGTACGCCAATCGTCCTTGCAATCCCCTGAGCTCCTTGAGGCTTCTCGGGGGCCGCATTTCCTGGATAGAGCGGATCTTTTCCGGGTCCAGATGAATTTCGGTGGAGGTTACAACGAATCCCAGGAATTTACCACTGGCCACCCCCAGGAAGGATTTGGTGGGATTCATCTTTAATTGATGGGCCCGCATTATGTCGAAGACCACTTTCAGGTCAGCTATGTGATCACCTTTAGTGCGGCTTTTTACCGCAATGTCATCAACATAACATTCCACCGTTCTGCGAATTTGCTGATGGAAAATGGCATTCATGGCCCTTTGGTATGTTGCTCCTGCATTCTTCAGTCCGAAGGGCATGACGGTGTAGCAATATACCCCTAGAGGTGTCCTGAAGGAGGTGTGCTTTTCGTCGTCAGGGTACATCTTGATTTGATTGTATCCTGAGAATCCGTCCATGAAGGACATTCGTTCGAATCCACAAGTATTGTCAATCATGACATCTGTGATTGGCAGTGGGAATTCGTCTTTAGGGCAAGCCTCGTTTAGATCACGGAAGTCGATGCAGATCCGAATCTTCCCGTTCTTCTTGGCAACGGGAACGATGTTGGCTACCCAGTCGGGATGTTGTTCCTCCCTGATGAAACCAGAGTCAATAAGCTTTCTGACTTCTGATTGAATTGCCTCCATTATCTCCGGACGGAACCGTCGCTGCTGTTGTTTGACAGGTTTTACGTCCGGATTGATGTTGAGGCGGTGCATGGCCACTTGAGGATCAAGTCCAGGCATGTCCTCGTAATTCCAGGCGAAGACGTCTATATACTCCTGCACCAGAGATATTAGATCCTTCTTCTCCAAAGGTGACAGGCCGTCACTTATGAAGATGGGCTTGGGGTTGGCCTCATCTCCTAGGTTGATCTGAACAACCTTGTCTTCTGTGGGTGGTTCGCGCTGTTCAAAGCGAGTATCCCAAAGAGTATTCAGATGTTTGATCCAAGGATCTGCATCAGATTGGATCATTTCTTCATCTTCGTCTTCCAGATGGCTTGTTGAAACCATGTTCACTGAGAGTTCTCTGAAGATGTTGCCGACACTAACATCTGATTCCCACGATGACGTGTCTGAAGAGCAATTATGGTCAGATGGCCCTCCAGAATCAGAGGTTGATGGAACAGGCGTTGATACATAGCCCAACCCCCGGCCTATCCGATGATAATAATCGGGAGCTTTCCCTTTCGGCACAAAGGATCGAGTAGCGTTCTCTTTCCTTTACCGAAGTTCAAACCGGGCCTGTTGGTTAGGTCGTACCCCATGCACTTCATCATCTTGAGCGCTTTTGGTTCATAATGATTGAACTGAGGGGGCTCCTCCTCGCCTTCCGATTCTTCGTGGGGCGTTGGTTCAGACGAGATTTGTCCAAAAAGAATTAGTTTTTGGCCTTTTCGTCTGGCTGGAACCAAAAATACAGATTCTTGCGCATCACCATTATCTTGGTATGTTCCGAAGGATGATTTCACTGGTACATGCAACGATGTTAAAGCATCCATTGCCGACCATAGGTCATCGTCTACGTCGGTACTAGTATCCGACGGTATTGAATCAGACGCACATGCAGAAAAATACGCAAAATCTAAATCTTCATTAATGTACCAACCACCTGTGTCGTCGGTGGTATTATCAACATCGAGCTTATTAGTGCTCTTTACAAGTGGTTCCAACTCCCACAGGCACTCTTCTTTCTCGGGCTCAATGTCAGCCTCATTACCAGAGTCTGGCTCCTCTGGTTGCGGGGTTTCATTTGACTCCTCAGGATCCTGATAGAGGAGGGAGTCCGTGAAATAATTTTCGACCCCTTTGAACGGATACCTTTCGGCAATCAATGTTTGAACCTGTCCACTCCCGTCAATGTATTTCATGACTTGGTGGAGAGTGGAGGGAACGATGGAATTGCGGTGAATCCATGGTCGTCCCAGCAACAGGTTGTAGGAAGTGTCAGCATCGATGACGTAGCATGTCACTTCCGACTTGAGGCTTCCGATCTGGCACTTGAGCTTAATCTTTCCCATTGGGCGGGTTCCATTGGCATTGAACCCGTAAATGGTCGTCTGAGTATGGCTCAGGCGATGGGCAGGAATGCCCAAATGTTGCATGACTCGTCGGGGCATGATGCTCAATGCGGACCCTGGATCCACCTGGATACGGTTGATCTCGGATGATCCAATATACCCTGTGAAGTACAGGGGTCGGTCATGCTTCCCTTTAACCTGCATGTCATCTGTCGTGAAGGTGATGCAGGGAGCATTTGGGGAGGTGTGGAGGCAATCCTCTACATCTTCCTCCCATGGCACGTGGGTCATGAAGACCTCAGCATTTGCCAAAGCTTCTTGTAGAGCCTCTCTGGTTGACTTTGATAGCCTCAGGAGCTCATACAAGGTAATGCGTGCCGGGATGTTGGCTAGCTGAGCCAGGACATCAAAGTGGTAAGGTGTCGTCGATCCTTCCGCTGCACCTTTCGAAAGAACTCGAGAAAACCGAGTTTCTTTCTGTTTCTCCACAGGTTGCTTGGTGGAGGGCTTGGTTGGTTCTACAGCCGGTTGTGGAGGGGTTACCGCCGTCTCGCCGTACTGCTTCAAGTACGACTGCCCTGAACGGGTTCCCGCTGTCGGTTGGTTGGGCTCCGCAGCCAAGACTATTGTTTCCTCTTCTGAGTCGGTCAGTGAGGGAACATCAGTCTCTGCTTCTCGAGAGGAAGCGCAGACCACATGGCAGGATGAAGCCTTTCCCTTGCCGTTGGACTTCCTTTTGGTCACAGTAGTCCATTGTTGCTCCTCGAGAAGGTCAGGGTGGACCCACATGACTTCTCCTCGAGGTGTGGGAACAGGTACCAGGCCTTTCTCTTGCTGCTGGTGAGGGTCTGTATTGACCACTCTCAGCTCTCCTTTTGGAATGGGAACCACTCCCGAGGGTGTCGGGGGTTGTTTTCCGAATTGGAGAACCGACGTCATGTTGGCCGTGACCTTCTTCTGCTCTGGCCGGAGTTTTAACACCTCCGCGTCAATCAGAGCCTGAAGAATATCCTTGAAGATATAGCAGCTTTTGGTAGGATGTCCCAGCATCCTATGGTATAAGCAGTAATTGGGATTGTCGGTTTTACCGACTTCCTCGGGGCGCCTGACTTCAGGGAGCTTCAGTCGGTTGCTCTTGTTGAGTAATTTGAAGAGCGAATCAACATGTTCCTCCTTGAAGGAATACTGCTTGTTGGCGCGGGGCTGGCTTGAAGAGCCGCTCGCCCTGCTTGGTTGAGGTTTGGCGGGTGATTTGGTTTCCGTCGCCAAGTTATCCTTCCGCTTGGTTGGAGGGATGTTTCTGGCACGCGCCTTGTCGACCTTTCCGGCCTGGGCTTACCTTCTTCCGCTCTGACGCGGGCAACAATCTCCTCAGCTTGTTCGCCTTACTGGACCAATTGTTTCCAGGTGCGGCTTGCAGCAACTCCTATTTGAGCGAGGAGTGAGGTTTGGAGATTGTGGCGGCATGTCTCCACCAGGGTGGCCTGGGTCATGCCGCTTGGACATCGGAGTGCCACGTTCCGAAATCTTTCCACGAAAGACTTGACAGACTCTCCCTTCGCTGTTTAGTAGCTAAAAGGGTGGGCATTGTAACCTCCGAATCATCTTCGAAGAAGCGTGTTAAAAACAGCTTCTCCAAGTCGCCCCAGTTCTTGATAGAACCTTCCGGGAGCTTCATGAACCATTCAAAAGCAAGCCCTTTCAGGGTGTCGATGAATAGACGCGCCAGAATAGCATCGTTATCTACTACGTTCCCAGTCTGGGATTTAAAGTAGTAGATGTGCTGGTTGGGTGACCCCTTCCCGTCGAATGCTTGGAGGGTTGGAGCCTTGAACTTAGGAGGGTATGGGATTAAGTCCCACTCGGCTGGATAGGGCCGGACCACTCCAGCTTCTTGGAGGTCTTTACGGCTGGTAAGGGCCTCGAGGCGTTGTTCCAGTTGACTCATCCTTTTAGCATGAGCCTTTTCCGGGTTTGGGTCGCCCTTTACTTGCGACGAACAATTGGATGAATCTGAAGTAGATCGCAACGTCTCCTCAGAAGGATTGGAAGATGAGCTTTCTCCCTTTTTCCTTTGCCCCTCGACTTTTTAGGGGCGGTTTCTTCCTATCTTCGAGCAATTGTGCAAGCATCTGCTTGAGGGAGTCGAGAGATTCTTGCTGAGCAAGAATCATATCGAGTTGTTCCTTCTGAACCTGGGCCTACTGATCCAGGCGCCGGGCCGTATCCTCAGGAGTGCTGGTCATATAGGTAGAAACCTCCTTCTCAACGGAAGAGTTCGAAGCCCGCGACTCTGCTACAGCGGAATGGGGATCATTCATTCTAATGCCATGGGCTAGGGCATTATAATCAATTGGGGGAATGGCCCCAGTCCGGGTACGAGTGTGTTGATACACCCCTTCCGGTTCGGAGTCAGACTCATCAGAGCTGACTGCATGTTGTTTTCCCTTACTTCTGCTTGTCATGTTCGCAGTAAGCTCCGGGTATTCAACGTCAGAGAAGGTTCTCCTTCTGTGGGAGGGCCTTCTTTTAGCTGACGGGGGAATCAGGGTCAGTTGTCTGATCAAGGACTGCTGGTTCACGCCTGACTCACCATGGCATCCAGAGAGTATATGGATGAGCCGTTGGCAGCAGCATGACGAAGTGGCCTGATTGGCACTTCTCTTTTTTGTCAAGTAATCCCTCAAATCCATAGGAGGGGGATCACAAAGACTAGCCTCGCAACGTCGGAGACGGGAGGCATCCCTGTGCTGCACAGCTTGGACGCGGTTTTCGCGACGCGGCTGTGTAGTGCGCGTCTGGTGTCTCTGCTGAGATGAAATGCGAGTCTCGCGTTGCTGCCTGGTGCGTCTGGGCAGAGACACTGGAGAGAGAGAGTGGGCTGCTGGGCCCCACGCCTATGGACGCGTGTCTCCTGCGTTTGACGAGGCGCAGAGGCTTCACCCTGATGTTTGGCAAGTTGGTCCTCAGAGGACCTAACTTGAGGAGTCTCGCGTTTGGGCCGCCAAACGCGGATCTCACGCACTGGTCGTGGTGCGGGCAAGGCATCAGTTTGTTCGCCGCGTCCTGCCCCAGTCAGACAACCCATGGTTCCAACTTGGAGTTGACGCGCGCGTCTCCTCTGTCGACGCTCAGCATTCCGGTTGCGTCGTGGAGGAGTAGAGAAACCAACAACATCCTGGTCTGCGAAACCAGGGATGCTCACCACGCGGTCTCCTGGGAGACGCTGACGTGGGTGTTCTGTGCGACGCGGTTGATCGCAACAGCGGATGTGCCTGTGACCACGCGGGCCTTCTGGGAGGCGTTGGCGCGTGTGTCTTGCTTGACACAGTCGGCAGCAGCATCACCCGACAGAGCCTCAGTTTGGACTTCGGGGAGCTTTCCCGTCGAGACCCTGCGGCAGACGCGGGTCTTTGGGCTCTTGGAGCCAGAAGAGAGAAACTCTTCGTATTTCGCCTGGTCGAATTCGACAATGAGCGACTCGACCATTTTCCCCTTACGGAGGACGTCATCTTGTGCCACGATCTGTTCGTCTGTGACAAATGGAGATCCCCAGCGGAGTCGCCATCTCTTGTATGACCCGGAAAAGGAGAGGACAGAGAATTGCAGTAAAGGTTTTCCTTGAATCAAATGAAACGATTACAACAAAAACTGTTCCTTCCGGTTACAAGGGAGGGAGGATATTGAATCTTGAATCTCCCCTTTGTTTAATGCTGGGTTCTTCGTGTGGCGGTGGAGAGTGAATCTTGTTCTCCGTTGACCAGATGACCGTCCTTCAGGGATCTTCTCTTCGGCGGTAGAAAGAGTGACACAGCTCTGTCTACCAAGACTCTAAAAGAGAAGGTAGGCGAAAGCTAGCTCGTACGCAGCGAACTTGCTGAAGAGTTGGTCTGCTTCTCTCTCTTCTTTGATCGTCTCCCCTTTTGATGCTTCTGCCCGATGTCTGTGTGTGTTCCTGCCTTTGATTGTTGATCTGACCGACCGTTGCTCGTTGATGATCTAATCGACCCCCTTTTCATAGATAACAGGGCTATTTATAGAGGTCCCAGGGGTGAACGTGCCCCCCTAAAAACGCTCCACAACGAGGGGCCACTTTCCCGCTACATGTGCGGTGACTGGCCCCATAATCCGGGTGGTTACAACGGCGGCGCGGGTTTAGGCCCAGGCGCCTTGTTGCTGAGACGCGGGTGTCGAGCCCACACGCCTTGATGCTGAGACGCGGGTGTCGAGCCCTCGCGCCTTGATGTTGAGACGCGGGTGTCGATCCAACGCGCCTTGATGCTGAGACGCGGGTGTCGAGCCCTCGCGCCTTGATGCTGAGACGCGGGTGTCGAGCCCTCGCGCCTTGATGCTGAGACGCGGGTGTCGAGCCCTCGCGCCTTGATGCTGAGACGCGGGTGTCGAGCCCTCGCGCCTTGATGCTGAGACGCGGGTGTCGAGCCAACGCGCCTTGATGCTGAGACGCGGGTGTCGAGCCCTCGCGCCTTGATGCTGAGACGCGGGTGTCGAACCCTCGTGCCTTGATGCTGAGACGCGGGTGTCGAGCCCTCGTGCCTTGATGCTGAGACGCGGGTGTCGAGCCCTCGCGTCTTGATGTTGAGACGCGGGTGTCGAGCCAACGCGTCTTGAGCTTGAAACTCTGTTTTTTTTTCAATGGCTTGTCTGTTATACATTTTTAGACAGCCTACACCTAGTGCATTTTCCTGACCTAAGCAATTTAGGTATTAGGCTTCAGGTTCAAAGTGTTCTAGAATCTATACCAATCTATTGCAGATTCACGAAAACTTTGAAGGGGGTTTTGTTGACACTCTGAAAAGAAAAACTCCAAGAAGCCCTGCAATCGTCCGAACGACGTCCAACTTGACGACACATATAAAAGTTAAGTCAAAGACAGGCTGAAGACCCGTCCATCCCTGATGGACAAACCAATGATTTGGATTCTGCTGAATTAATGAAGCAAATAGTGAGCCAAGTATTGTCTTCTGAAGAAAGCCTAAGAGGCTAACACTTAGCTTCACATCAAGTTCTTTTCTAGCTCCGCTGCAAGCTCAGCTCTAGCGTCGCAACAAAATCTAAATAGTTCCGTTGTGGGCTCATTTCCTAGCTTTGCTTCTAAAGCTAACTCAAGTTCTGTCTAAGAGCTATCTTTTAGCTTCACTGCAAACTCAACTTTAGCTTCGCAGTAAGCTCAATAGCTCTGTTGTGGGCTATCTCTTGGCTTCACGTGAAGCTCTTCATAGTTCTGTTGTTATCTTCCAGCTCTGCTGTGAGCTCATTTTCTAGTTTCACTCCAAGCTCAGTGATAGCTTTGCAATAAGCTATTCTAGCTCTGTTGTGAACTTGTTGTCTAGTTCCGCTACGGCATTTTATGGTAATTTTATGACCAGTTAAATCTCTGCATGAGATCAATTTGCTTAAAATCACATTAACAGTTGATTGCAATGATCTCTTGACCTCCTCAATCAGTTGAGGAGATCAGGGGAGATCCTTCAATTGGTTGGAAAGGATTGAGACAAATCCCTTAATCAGTTGAGAGGATCAGGGAAAATCTCTTGATTAGTAGGGAAAATTAAGGGATTGTTGTAACAACCCTGAGCCAGGTGGCTGATTAATTTCGCAGAAGCTGCATTTAGCTTCGCAGCGAAGCTAAACTGCTAATTTTTAGGGGTTGTTACATCTCCTGAAGATTATAAATAGCCCATTGCTAAGCATGGTAGGGGGAGATTTTTCCGATAGAAAGGCCGAGCTTTCTTAGAGAATCTTACCTTCTCTTTTAAGGTGCTGATACCCTCACGATTTTTCTTTCTCAAAGGATTTTCGAAACCAGACGTGAAGAAAATTCCTTAAGCAGAATACTCAAAGACTCAAGTGCTCGCATCGTCAACGGAATAAAGTGATCAGCGCCAATCAGACATCCACTGGCACACTTTCCCAGAAATTCTAAAAGAGAGTTCTTATAATTTTTTTTAATTACTTGTAATTCTCTTCAACTACTTAAAAAGTTTTTCCCAATTTCAATATATATGGAAAGCATTGGTGTCTTACTAAGGCGTATTTTATTCCTTTTTTGTTTTTATTTATGAATAGACTTTTACTCTCTTTTAAAAAAAAAACTATCAATGCAAAAATATGTGCCTATTAGGTGGTTGGACTGAGGCTTGGTGGACTGGGCCTGGGGTCGATCGGGACACACTAGAAAAAAAAACAAGGATGAAAATGAGAGGAAAATGTTGCCTCTATCCCTGCAGTTTTCCTCTCCAACACTAGAAAACTGACAAGGATGCAGGCTGGATTTTTTTTTCATTCAGATTTCTGATTTCGTCAGAAATTCAAGTTGGACTTTCTCAGCCAAACAAGCCCTAAAGAGACACGTTTAAGAGTTCTCTGAGTATTTATTCGGTGCTCTCAGGACATGAGAGAGAAAGATACACAAGAAGAGAAACAGAGGGACGAGTTTATGTCTCTTTCTTTACTCTCTTGAGAAGAGCACTAGCCTAGCGTTCACAAAGTAGATACATTTTTTGTAGTTGAGTTATTTTTAGAAGTATTGAAACATAATCTCACTGTCTTTAAAGTGAATCCTCGGAAATTCAGACCATTAAATACGATAATTAGCAGATATAAAACTAAAAAGAGTTTTAGAAAATTGCTTTTAATGTATCTGGATGTCCATGCTTTTAAATACCCACAAATTGATCAGTGCTATAAAAATTTTAAAATGTTGATTTTATGACCACTTAATTGGCAGATGCACATCAAAATCATTTGAAAATTTGTTTTTAGATGCTTTTGCACGTAGTAAATTGTATCCAAGTGTATGGATTTTCAATTTAGAAATCATGTAATTTGAAAGATAATTCACATTTCGAATATTTGAATTGCTAGCCTAAGTTCAGCTCTAACCTTCTCCTTTAGAATTGTAGTCTTAACTGTAAATATGCACTGATATCCTTCCAAAATATGAGCTAGTTTAATAATAGTAAAGTGAAAAAAAAAACTATAAATATATATTATCTATCTCAGTGCAAAGAAAAATAGGTGGGTTCCACTTTTGTGTATTATTATTATTATTTTTCTTTTACCCACTTCTGATTTGATTTCTAACAAGTATCTCAAGAACAGGGATGCGAACGAGCCGGGCTTGACCCGGCCTGGCCGCGACCCATCGGGCCAAGAAAATAGGGTGACCCGCCTCGATTTTATTTTTATTAAAAAATTAGAGACAACTAATAAACATGTTTAGATTTCTTCTTCTTCTTTTTTTTTTTTTTTCAAGTTTCCCAATTTGATATTGTGACTTGAGAACTTCAGTTAGACAGGTGAGATCTTGGCTTCGAATATTAACAAAAGCATATTTTTTTTTATAATTTGAAAAAAAGAGCTGGTGCCCTGTGGAGAAGGTGGGCGGAGATGCAACAAAGGTGGGGGAGGGTAGTGAGCGGCTGCTGTGAAGGTGGGCGACGGAGGAAGTGGGGGAGGAGGCGGCCCCGGCGGGCCGTGCTGAAACCCAGGCCCCGCTCGCTCGGGCCATGGGCCGCATTAGCCCCACCTGTGCACGCCCTGGGTAGAGGGGCGGGCTCGGCCCGGCACCGGGCCCATACGAGATGGGTCGTGCGGGTTGGCGGGTTGATCCAACCGATTCGTGGCCCAGCCCCACACGGGATGAGTCGTGCGGGTTGGCGGGTTGATCCGGCCTGATTCGCACCCCTACTCAAGAATGCTTTATTCTTTGACTGCTAGAGCAAAATCTATTAGAAGGAAAATGAGTCATTTTCTTTCCTAGTCAAATAACAAGTAACTTTTTGTTTGTTTTATTATTATTTAAATCTGAGATTTTGCTGAATTCCACAGACTCACTCCCACTTGTTTACCCACAAGCAAGACAGATGTTTATAGTCAAGTTAGACTCTTTCTCCACTTCCACAGTTTACATGCACAAACCATAGGTTCACTTTCTAGGAAAGGAGACAAACCCAGCTCCTCCTCAATCTAGCAAGAACACAACATGTGTAGTAAGTACTCAGTACATGATAAACTTGGTCCTTCTCAGTGTAACTGAGGACAAAGGCCATGAAAGTTCCTCATTGTTTGATCCACATGCATGCACTGATGCAGTGGGCTCTTTTGTCCTCTTGGTAGGTCTTTTTGTTGAGAAGTAGCAAAGAAAGTATAGTGTTGTACTCTCCCTTGTCTCTCTGACAGATAATTGTGTACATAATTGTTTCACTTTCTAAGCCAAAAATCTAAAGGCTGGTTGTTAAACTATCTGTCAGTTTGAAATCATTGATAGAAGTATTATTATCAGCCAATCTCTGCCGTCCAATAATGGCTTTGACAATAACTTTGACTATTCATTGGTATTGCATACTACTCCCCATATTTTTTTTTTGCCACTTGTTAGATTCTAGTGTTTTGAAAATTTAATGTTCAATGTTGTTTATATTTAATTTTATAATCAGGATTGTTTGATTCATGAGAAATCAAATTAGGAAAATGAATTTGGAAGTTTTCATAAATATTTCAAAAAAAAGTCAACACTAGCATATAACTCTCAGTTAATTAATATATGCTGGGAGCGGGTTAGCTCCTTCCCGTGAAGGAATCAGGGTGGTCCTTCACGCACTGTGGGCCATCCATCACAGGTAGTGGACAATCCGATGAGGAAAGAGAAAAAACATGTTTTGTGAACTAAAAAAAACATGTTTTTGTTTTTCTCTCCTCCCATCGAGTCATCTATCAGCTGTGATGGACGACCGACAGTACACGTATGGCCGGATGGTCTTCACGCGCAAGAGTAACCCGCATTGTACCAGCAGTGGTAAACCTGTTTGTAAAAACTAAAGAGAAAGAAATGTTTCTATAATTTCAATTTTGTTTTTTTAATACCAAGAATGCAAATCTCGTTCTTTATTTGTTTACGCTCATATTGATTTTGTATTTTTCTAAATGTTTGTGAAAACATATCCTTTCTGAAATTGAATTTTTGCGATTGCGCCCAACCAGGTCAGGCCATCTCAGTTCAAGCTGCACCTGGGGCCCACATTATTCTAATTATTTCAAAAGTGACGTGTAATACACTAATTATTTGAAAAATAAAAATATATTCATAATTGCATCTATAAATTCCAGCTTCAAAATCAACTTGATAGTTGTTTCTTCTTCCTCCTAACATGTCACCAGCACCTGCCTACAGCACAGGATTCTGTTGTTTGCTGTTTGGCCACAGCAAGTTTGGCAACCAAATTACATCCTTTCCCAGAACGGAAACCCACCCATCATGCCACAGTTTCCTATTTTTTAAAGACTCCATAGAGCAGAGGTTAATGCCACTGCCATTATTTTGTCCATTTTTCCTCTGAGAGAAAACAAGATAAGAGAGAACCACACAGAGAGAGAGGAGCAATGGAGACAGAGAGGGTTGTGTATGAGATGAAGAAGCAGCTGACGCTTGCAGGGCCCCTGATAATGGAAAATGTGATGTAGTTCATGTTGCAGGTGATATCAGTCATGTTTGTGGGCCATCTTGGGGAGCTTGCTCTCTCTGGTGCCTCCATGGCCACCTCCTTCGGCTCTGTCACTGGGCTCAGCTTGCTGGTATGATTCAATTTTCCTGTTAATAACACCAAAGTATTGAAGTTGTAGCGACTAGTATACCCTTGGACACTACTTCGCAAGTTGATTGCCCTTTTTATGTGGGAGGAATGTAGATTTTGTCCCTTTCCCCTCAAAATTTATATTTTAACCCGGGTTAAAACCATCAAATACATATGTCAGTTAACCATTTTCAGCCCTTTGTCCTTAACAGTTGCCAGTCAAACATGCCCGTAGAAAACATCAAGGGATTTTATAACAAGATGACAAGTACAAAGATATCACTAATTACCAATTGGATGGACTCTACAAGAAGAAACAACGGAATCAATGGAGAGATCCTTCTCTTCTCCCAGAAAAAAACAAGGGTGGAAATTGAATCATACCAGCAAGCTGAGCCCAGTGACAGAGCCGAAGGAGGTGGTCATGGAGGCACCAGAGAGAGCAAGCTCCCCAAGATGCCCCACAAAAATGATTGATATCATCTCCCGCATGAACTGCAGGACATTTGCCATTATCAGGGTCCCTGCAAGCTTCAGTTGCTTCTTCATCTCACACACAACCCTCTCGGTCTCCATTATTTTCTCTCTCTTACACTCTGGTTCTCTCTTACGTTATTTTCTCTCACAAGGACAAGGGATAAAATAATGGTCGTGGCCTCTCTAGCGTATTTATAACATAGGAAATTGTGAGGGTGGGTTTAGGAAAGGGTGTAAGTTTCTGGCAAGTTTGACAACTTTTAACTTTCTAAAAGCTGGCATTATTTTTCACAAATTACAAAATGTGTTAGGCAACTATGTAGTTTCTCTAACGCTGGCAAGTTTGGCAACTTTTTACTTTCTAAATGCTGGCATTATTTTTCACAAATTACAAAATGTGTTAGGCAACTATGTAGTTTCTCTAACGCTGGTAAGTTTGGCAACTTTTTGCTTTCTAAAAGCTGGCATTATTTTCACAAATTACAAAATGTTGGGGAACTATGTGAAAAACACCTAGAGGGGGGGTGAATAGGTGTAAGTGCTAATCTAATAAACTAAATGCAAACTAAGTGCACTAAATGCGGAAGCTAATGCAAATTATGCACAAACTAATACAATACAACAAGTGTAGCCGAATTCCCCTTGCGAGGCTCTGGACTAACTCCCCTTGATTCCCCTTGAAATGGGTTGAGGTGCTATGTGAAGCTCTTGTTGGATGAGTATAAGTTAGGCACACACACACAAACAATCCAAGCAATATGAAATGCACACAATCAAGCCAAGCATATAATAGATATGACAATAAGAAATGCAAGGCACAACACAAGCAATATATGATATGAATGAATCAATGCTCAACACAAGCAAGTATGATATAATGATGAGTATGATGCTTTGCACAATTATAAGAGAGAGTTAGAGAGACAATGGATCAAAACGCAAACACCAAGATTTGTTTCGAGGTTCGAGCACCTTGCTCTACATCCCCGCCTACACCACCGTGTAGGATTTCCACTATCTCAACTCCCACCGAGGGAACCTCTACCGAAGAGGATTTCTTACAACCCAAGGAGTACCGAACTCCTCTCTCAATACAAACCACAACACCTCACACTAGAGGCGTCAACCAACAACCACACCTCTACCTAAGAGGCTTACAACCACAATCCCAATCACCTCACACTTGAGGGATCCAAACCAATACCACTCCGATCACCTCTACCGAAGAGGGATTCACAAATAAAAGGAGGGTTACAACACAAGAGGTTTACAACAACAACCTCAAACACTTTCTTTTTCTCTTTTTCCACAAAACAAGATCCTAATAGTTTAGGATAGAAGATATGGCTCAAGTGTGGAAACAATGTGTTTTGGAAAACAAGAACTCAAAGAAAACACTTGGGAAATTTCTTGTAAAAGATAAAGAATGAAAGCCAATACAAAAATCCCAAATTCCAATTTCTTTGATTTTTCCAAAACCCAAAAAACACAAAGAATAAATCTTGTTAGCACTTAAAACTCTTTTAAAACTCTTTTAATCACTTTAGAAAACTGGTATTTTTCTTCTTGAAAAACTTAGCCAAAATCCCCAAAGAGATGGGGTTTATATAGCCCCTAGGAAAAACTAGCCGTTAGGCTGATGTGGCAGTCTGACCAACTGCCGGTCGACCGGCCCGGTCGACCGCCAACGGTCAAAAATGTGACCGTTGGGCAGCAGCGGTCGACCGGTCCGGTCGACCGAAAATTCCCGAGAGCAGAGCTCTCAACTCGGTCGACCGGTCCGGTCGACCGACTACATGTGTCGCCAGCGTGCACGATTGTGCACATCGGTCGACCGACCCGGTCGACCGGCCACTTGGTGCGGTCGACGGGTCCGGTCGACCGAACTGGCCTGGCAGGCACAGTGCAGGGTCAGAAAAACAGTGTAAAACATTTTCTAAAAATCTTTTAACACTTCTAAAAAATTCACAAAATTTGTTTTATCATTTTATATTAAAACATACACCTGTGATAAAAATTTCAAGACAATATATCAACATATCAATTTATTTTTGTGTCTTGCAAATTTTATCAAAAACAAAACTTGTATTTTATCAAACTTGATTTTTCCAAAACATGAATAGGGATATCAAAATAAGTTTGTTTACCAAGTTAAAGCATGTATGTATAACTAGAATACATCTACTATACATATAAAACATGTAAACTTGTTTTGATCAACTATTCATAAAAACCAAATATCAAATCATAAAACGTGTGTGTTTGTGTTCACTTGAGCATATCAACTAAACTAAGCTTTACAAATGGATCTAAAAACTCTATCTAAACTAGGATACCTAAGTCTTCTTGACGATCATCATCTTCAAGTAGACTTGCTCCAAAACTCCGTGATTCTCCAAGTACAAAGGTATGATCTTTAAGCTTTGGCACCGGAATCATCATGAATAGCTTCTAATCATCTTGTTGAAGCTAATCACCAACTAATATCCTGTTAATGATCTGAAACTTAGAAACACAAGAATATTAGTAAACATAACTACATGAGTGTTGATCATCATCAAAACCAGAGTGGAAGGCCATTGGGCCAACAATCTCCCCCTTTTTGATGATGACAAAACTCATGGAGTTATATATGCATGGATTAAAGTTAAGCTTCAAAGAAGCTCCCCTTAACTCATGTATCACAATAAACATAATAGATATGCAATGAAAGCACATGATACTAAACAAAAGCATGCATCATATCTTATTATCTATCCCTATGCATGAACTTGGTATATGCAAAAACACAATCATGCATATATAAAAACAAAACTCAAATTCTTCTCCCCCTTTTTGTCAATCATCAACAAAGGGGTAATCAAAACCATAAATAAAACGAGGGGTAAAAAATCTTTCTTCCCCTTTATGTCAAACAAAACAATAAAAGACAATGTTCTCCCCCTTTTTGTCTAAAACAAAAACAAAGTCAATAAGGGGTGACTACAAACATGATATCAATTTAAAAAATATGTCAATGAAGTATCTTGATACCAATAAATAAGGATCAATATATGTTATATGCTATATACATTCATGAAGAGGAAGACGCTAAGTTAGCTTCCCTACACATATGCATTACATGAAGAAGGGATGACAAGCCCCAATTCACATAACACATATTATGTAATGCATAAGAGGAGATGTGAAGCTCCCCCTACACACGTATATCATATAAAGAAGAGTTGTCAAGCTCCTCAATTTATAATATACTCAACATGAATCTATATGTAAGAGAGATGTTAAGCTCTCCTTGCATATAGGAAATACAAATCAAAACTTTGAATATTTTCTTTAAAACAACATTTTGAGATACCAATTGTAATTAAACATAAATCTTGAATTCCTAAAACATGAATCTTGATACTAAATGTATTCAAATTTGTTATGTTTAACCAATTAAAAAGATTTTACATAGAGACATTGATACCAATAGTAAGAATTGTTCATTTTAAAAACATATAAACAAGAAGATCAAATACAAAATCATCATATGTTTAAAATAACAACTTTTAATCATAAAGAGTGGGAGTACAAATACCAATTGAAATACAAAATCAAATTTTCTCCCCCTTTATGAAATACAAACTAAAGTCATGCATAGTCTTGATAACAATTTAAAAGTCATCAATTTAAACAAAATTGAAACTCAAGCACTAGCATAAACACAAACATATATATGTATGAAAAATAGATACCAATAGAAATTGATATACTTGAAATTTAAAGCATACATACATACAAAACATATATGAGTATACAAGAAGATCAAACTGATACCAATTGAAAAAGTTCAATGATACCAATTGACATAACAATAAGTTCAAGTGTATACATCATATTATCTACCACCCAATCATAATTCAAGTTTTTAAAGATTTTCAATTTAGGGCATACATGAACATGATCTCCCATCCTACCGCCCTTAGAAGGTAGGGGTTTTCAAAAATAGATTTGAAAATTTAGTTTTGTTTGAAAATCTCTACCATATGAAGAATATCGCAACTAATTAAATGAAAAATTTGTTAACTAGTACGAAATCCTTCAAGCCAGGAATAAAACAAAATTGTTTTAATCATGAAATCCACATCATATCAAACACTCAAGTTCAATTAGGCATAAATAAGACTCATGAAAACAAAACATGAGCAAGCAATAAATATGAGTGTACAAATACAATATGAAGATCATAATCATGAAAACATGTTCAATTAAGCTCAATTATTCCTTAAAAACACGAAATCATCAAAACTATCTAATCTTCACGGCATATGTATGTCTAATACAAACTAAGATATACATACATATCCAAAACTCAACGAGTCCACTAAATATATGCATTAAGGCACGTGGCTCAAGAGGGATACTCATGTATAGTCAATAGTTTGGATAAGATAGACATATACATGAAGTTAAATATTGAACACATGAAAAACATGAAAATCATGATAAGCTAAATTTTCATCAAGGCAATTTTCATTTCAAGGTATATGTATAAATTGTCAATCACAATAAGTATTCATACATATCCCTAAACACATATGAGTCCATATATATAAATTTGCATGAAAGGCAAATGACTCAAGGGGTATACATGTATATCTTAATGTTTTTGGCAAATGCACATATACATGAAATGCAAACTCATAAAACAAATTCAAAAATGGGAATACAAGTTTAAAATGTATGAATCATCAAAACTAGACTATACTAACACATGTAATGGGTTCAAATAAGCAATCAAGCTCAACATATATAGATTTATTTGTAGCCCACTCTATGTACAAGTATATAACTAGTCTTAATGAAAATAAACATCTAAACATATATTCTAAACATGAAGCATCAAACAAATATAAAAGTCATCATGATAAAACTAAAACATGATTACTATGTAAATTCACATGTATTAGATTCATGATGTACATTATAGCTTAAACAAAAGTGAGAACACTAAATATGGGTTCATATAAGCATATGTGTCTCAAATACTATACATGTATGTCAAGAATCTAATAAACATGGAATGAACATACTAATCCATAGACATCAAAAACATGCTATAAACATTAAAACATGGAAAGCATGTAAACAATAAATGGGAGTAAAGGATTGTTACCAAAACCGAAGAAGCAACTCTCCTTGTCTCCAAAACATGGTGGTCATCTCCACCAAATCTTCCCTTGAAAGTGATGCATCCATTTTGATTTCCATGAAGTCCGGAACGCATCCACTCCAAGGTGCTAACACTCTCACGTCATATGAGAGCCCACACCTACATCAAAAATAATAGGAGGGGTGGTCTTTGGTACCCATACTCTTTGGGTCCATGGGGGTTAGTACCTTCTCTAACCCAAACAAATTTCTTGGCTAAATTTTCAACATGTAAACGATCATAGCAAAATTTAGCAAGATGGCCTTTTCGGCCACAATGTGTACATGTGTACACATGAGCATACTTGTGTTGATGGTGTCCGTGTGAAGCTTGTGTATGCCGTGATGGGTGTGCATGCATAAAAGATGGAACTTGTTTCTTTCGAACCAAGGTTTCCAACCGTGAGTGGTTCATGGCACATTAGCTCATAGTGGAGCCCAAACAATCTACTCTCTTCTTTAACATACAAATATCATCAATAACTTTAGAAGAAGAGGTACATGCATTAGGTAGACTAGATGAAGAAGCTACACTAGCATGACAAACATGTGCATCAATTTTATTTTGCAAAACAATGTTTTTCTCTAAACATACATTTAAATCATTAGAAATAGAAATGATTTTATTTTTCAAAGCAACATTCTCCTTTAAAACAAAATCAACTTTAGAAGACAAATTTTCATTTTTCTTCAAAAGAGTTTCACAATCATTTTTAGACTTTAAAAATTTATTTTCTTTTAAAGCAAGTTCCAATTGAGATCTCAATGAATCCCTTTCATTATAGGCCTCAACTTTCTCTTGCAAAACACAATCAAGTCTAGAATGCAAACATTTGTTTTCTTTTTCAATTCCTAGACTTTTCTTTTTCAAAATCTTATATTTTTCTATAAGTTTTTCACAAACAATTGAAAGTTCTTCATTTATAGCATGGACATCAAAATGATCATTTGAAGAACTAGAACAATCATCACTATCATAGTGGGGTTCCGAATGTACCTCAAGGGAGTCATTCCCTTGGACCATGTAGCATATAGAGTTGGATTCTCCACTAGATTCCTCTTCTTGGATTTGGACTTGAAGCTTGGAGGTGGTGGTTGAAGTCAACTTGTTCCACACTGCAAAAGCGGAATCAAGATTAGAAACACACATAAGATAATCTTTAGGTAATGTGCTTCTAATAGCCTCTAGGGCTTGTGCATTGGCCCCTATATGATTGCAATCACCAAGATAACATCTCTTGGTGGCCGCAAGGAAAACATGCAAACCTAGGGTCTTTAGGTACATGGGCATCCTATACTTCCAAACATCAATGTTGGAAGGGTCAAAACTAGGTGGGGTCATGAAGTCCATGGTATAAACTAAATATGTGCAAGCAATCAAATGCAAATGTAGATTAGCAAGCAAATGGATCACTCCTAGGATGTTAAGCCTAAGTATCAGGAGCACTAGCTCTGATACCAATTGAAAAACACCTAGAGGGGGGGTGAATAGGTGTAAGTGCTAATCTAAAAACTAAATGCAAACTAAGTGCGCTAAATGCGGAAGCTAATGCAATTATGCACAAACTAATACAATACAACAAGTGTAGCCGAATTCCCCTTGCGAGGCTCTAGACTAACTCCCCTTGATTCCCCTTGAAATGGGTTGAGGTGCTATGTGAAGCTCTTGTTGGATGAGTATAAGTTAGGCACACACACACAAACAATCCAAGCAATATGAAATGCACACAATCAAGCCAAGCATATAATAGATATGACAATAAGAAATGCAAGGCACAACACAAGCAATATATGATATGAATGAATCAATGCTCAACACAAGCAAGTATGATATAATGATGAGTATGATGCTTTGCACAATTATAAGAGAGAGAGTTAGAGAGACAATGGATCAAAACGCAAACACCAAGATTTGTTTCGAGGTTCGAGCACCTTGCTCTACATCCCCGCCTACACCACCGTGTAGGATTTCCACTATCTCAACTCCCACCGAGGGAACCTCTACCGAAGAGGATTTCTTACAACCCAAGGAGTACCGAACTCCTCTCTCAATACAAACCACAACACCTCACACTAGAGGCGTCAACCAACAACCACACCTCTACCTAAGAGGCTTACAACCACAATCCCAATCACCTCACACTTGAGGGATCCAAACCAATACCACTCCGATCACCTCTACCGAAGAGGGATTCACAAATAAAAGGAGGGTTACAACACAAGAGGTTTACAACAACAACCTCAAACACTTTCTTTTTCTCTTTTTCCACAAAACAAGATCCTAATAGTTTAGGATAGAAGATATGACTCAAGTGTGGAAACAATGTGTTTTGGAAAACAAGAACTCAAAGAAAACACTTGGGAAATTTCTTGTAAAAGATAAAGAATGAAAGCCAATACAAAAATCCCAAATTCCAATTTCTTTGATTTTTCCAAAACCCAAAAAACACAAAGAATAAATCTTGTTAGCACTTAAAACTCTTTTAAAACTCTTTTAATCACTTTAGAAAACTGGTATTTTTCTTCTTGAAAAACTTAGCCAAAATCCCCAAAGAGATGGGGTTTATATAGCCCCTAGGAAAAACTAGCCGTTAGGCTGATGTGGCAGTCTGACCAACTGCCGGTCGACCGGCCCGGTCGACCGCCAACGGTCAAAAATGTGACCGTTGGGCAGCAGCGGTCGACCGGTCCGGTCGACCGAAAATTCCCGAGAGCAGAGCTCTCAACTCGGTCGACCGGTCCGGTCGACCGACTACATGTGTCGCCAGCGTGCACGATTGTGCACATCGGTCGACCGACCCGGTCGACCAGCCACTTGGTGCGGTCGACCGGTCCGGTCGACCGAACTGGCCTGGCAGGCACAGTGCAGGGTCAGAAAAACAGTGTAAAACATTTTCTAAAAATCTTTTAACACTTCTAAAAAATTCACAAAATTTGTTTTATCATTTTATATTAAAACATACACCTGTGATAAAAATTTCAAGACAATATATCAACATATCAATTTATTTTTGTGTCTTGCAAATTTTATCAAAAACAAAACTTGTATTTTTATCAAACTTGATTTTTCCAAAACATGAATAGGGATATCAAAATAAGTTTGTTTACCAAGTTAAAGCATGTATGTATAACTAGAATACATCTACTATACATATAAAACATGTAAACTTGTTTTGATCAACTATTCATAAACCAAATATCAAATCATAAAACGTGTGTGTTTTGTGTTCACTTGAGCATATCAACTAAACTAAGCTTTACAAATGGATCTAAAAACTCTATCTAAACTAGGATACCTAAGTCTTCTTGACGATCATCATCTTCAAGTAGACTTGCTCCAAAACTCCGTGATTCTCCAAGTGCAAAGGTATGATCTTTAAGCTTTGGCACCGGAATCATCATGAATAACTTCTAATCATCTTGTTGAAGCTAATCACCAACTAATATCCTGTTAATGATCTGAAACTTAGAAACACAAGAATATTAGTAAACATAACTACATGAGTGTTGATCATCATCAAAACTAGAGTGGAAGGCCATTGGGCCAACACTATGTAGTTTCTCTAAAACGCTGGCAAGTTTGCAACCAAGGTTTTTTCTCTCTAAAACGCTGGCAAGTTTGGCAACCAAGGTT
The DNA here is from genome assembly GCA_038442645.1 of Agave tequilana. Classification (NCBI taxonomy): domain Eukaryota; kingdom Viridiplantae; phylum Streptophyta; class Magnoliopsida; order Asparagales; family Asparagaceae; genus Agave; species Agave tequilana. Next base: position 19,543 of record JAVJIF010007293.1, on the reverse strand, counting down.
TTTGCTCTCTAAAAGGCTGGGATTATTTTTGACAAATTACAAAATGTTAGGCAATATCAAACTCCTATACTCAGTTCTTCCTTAGCAATGACATAGCAAAATGGAAAAAGAAAGATAAACCAACATGAGAGGGCAAAAAAAAGGTAGAAAGTGGGAGAATCAAGCTTTCAAACAAAATTTTCATCAAGTAGAACAACAACTTTGTAACCCTCAGTTTCCTATGTACGGGTGTCAATACTGGTATCCGATACTCACTATAATTATCCTGACAACCGAATTGAGAATTTTTCAGCTCAAGATCTTATTTTCCAATATTTGAATTTTTCGGAATTTTTTTGAAAATTCTTAGGAATTTTTGGAGAAAAATCTCAATTCGGGTCCGATCGGTGTCACAGGCCGACTCTGAGATTTTTAATTTACAATTGGGAATGAATTTCATGAATCTGTCTTCACAAAAATATTTGAAATGATTTTTTCTATTTTTGTGAATTTTTGAGTATTTTTTGAATTAATAAGGGTTTTGCAATGATTAAATATTGATTTAAAAAATTGCAATTAAAATAAAATAAAATTAGAAAACTTGTGAAGTAGTGTCCAAGGGTATACTAGTCGCTACAACTTCAATATTTTCATATCTAAGAGCCTAATTGGCATGATTTATTGTGCAAATGTGTATGAATCTCTGTCTCCATTGCTCTTCTCTCTCTCTCTCTCTCTCTCTCTCTCTCTCTCTCTCTCTCTCTCTCTCTCTCTCTCTGTGTTTCTCTCTGACCTTGTTTTCTCTCAGAGAGAAAAGGGATAAAATAATGGCCGTGGCATTAACCTCTGCTCTCTGACATCTTTAAAAGGATGGGTGGGTTTTCAATCTGGGAAAAGATGTAATTTGGTTGCCAAACTCGCTGTGACCAAAAGCAAACAACAGAATCCTTTTGCCAACGAGAAAGATCGAATTAACTTGTTCTATCTAGTTAATATTCGCGTTAGATTGTCACGATAACACACAAAGTTTTGACAAGAAATGACACGAACTTTTGTCTGCTTGTTTTGGGGTTTTGATTTTCATTGTGACAGACTTTGAGACCAAATTATAGGCTCATAGATTGGAAAAAGAAAAGGTGTGTCTTGTTAAAGGAAGTAGAAACCAAACTACATAATTCAACCTAGTAGGCCTAAGAAGTGGGCATAAAGTGAACTGCAGCTTGCAACTTATAGGCAATAGAATATACAAAGGCTTAGTCTCATGGTGGTGATGAAGGGCCTGTTTAATTAAGGGTGAAAGTAAAAAAGTGAAGAAGTGAGGAAGTGATAATAGTTCCCTTTGGAATTTGAGAATTGGTTAGTAAGTTTTCCGGTATTTGGATGTTATTAGGAAGTGTAGTTTGAAAAATATTATGTCTTTTCTGGTGTTTTAATGGTAATGTGAAAGTGAAAGTGGAAAAGTTGATCACAAAGTTAACCGCAAAATAATATTAAAATAAAATTAATTAAGAAAAATAAAAAATAGACTGTAATTAGAATGTAAGTGAGATTTATATGATTAAAAAATTAACTATTTTGTATTATAACTTATTACAAATGAGATTTACATTACCACAAAATTAACTGTAGCACTCTAAGAGTGAGGAAATGATTGTGTAAAAGAGAAAAGAGAAAAGAAAAAAGAGTTTTCTTATTTTTCTTTTCTAGTATTTGGATAGATAAGAAAATGAGCTATTATGCTTCCTCATTTTCTTACTTCCGCCCACTTCCTTGCAACCAAACACCCCCGAAGTCAATTAGGATGCTTGAAATTAAGGTCTTTGGAAAATAATGCGTGCTGTTGGGTACATTGTTTGCTTATTCTTAAACTAATTAAGGGGGGCCATTTATCTTTTATCTTTTGGGCCATAGCATTTGGAATCTGTGGCAGCACATGATACTGTCTTCAGTTAATGTGCTGTTTGTTTCAGAGATTTTTTTTTTTTTTTCTTAATTTGTAAGTCCCTCTCTTTTTGATTTTTTTTTTTTTTTTTGCCTCTGCATTTGGTTGGCAAAAAAATGAGAGGAAAAATTTGCCCCTATCTCTGCAGTATTCCTCTCCAACACCAGAAAACTGATAAGGATGCAGATTGAATTTTTTCACTCGGATTTCAGATTTCATCAGAAATTTAAGTTGAACTTTTCCCGCCAAACAAGCCCTAAAGTGACGCGTTTAAGAGTTCTCCGAGTATTTATTCGGTGCTCTCAGGACATGAGAGAGAAAGATACACAAGAAGAAAAACAGAGAGACGAGTTTATGTCTCTTTTCTCTACTCTCTTGAGAAGAGCACTAGCCTAGCGTTCACAAAGCAGATACATTTTTTGTAGTTGAGTTATTTTTAGAAGTACTGAAACATAATCTCACTTTCTTTAAAGTGAATCCTCGGAAATTCAGACCATTAAATACGATAACTAGCAGATATAAAACTAAAAAAAGTTTTAGAAAATTGCTTTAATGTATCTGGATGTCCATGCTTTTAAATACCCACAAATTGATCAGTGCTATAAAAATTTAAAATGTTGATTTTATGACCACTTAATTGGCAGATGCACATCAAAATCATTTGAAAATTTGTTTTTAGATGCTTTTGCACGTAGTAAATTGTATTCAAGTGTATGGATTTTCAATTAGAAATCATGTAATTTGAAAGATAAGTGTTTCACATTTCGAATATTTGAAATGCCAGCCTAAGTTCAGCTCCAACCTTCTCCTTTAGAATTGCAGTCTTAACTGTAAATATGCACTGATATCCTTCCAAAATATGAGCTAGTTTAATAATAGTAAAAGGAAAAAAAAAAACTATAAATATATATTATTATCTCAGCCCAAAGAAAAATATGTGGGTTCAACTTTTGTGTGTTATTATTTTTTTTCACTTTACCCACTACTGATTTGGCTTCTAACAAGTATCGGGGTTGGCCCGGCCCGGCCGCGACCCGTCGGGCCAAGAAGAAAACAGGGTGACTCGGCCCGATCCGATTTTTTATTAAAAAATTTAGAAACAACTAATAATGTCTTTTGGATTTTTTATTTTTCAAGTTCCCTGTTTAGATATTGTGGTTTGTTAACTTTAGTTAGACATTGGAGATCTTTGAGTTCGAATACAAAAGCATTTTTTTATATAATTTTAAATAAAGGCTGGTGCCCTGTGGAGGAGGCGGGCGGAGGTGCAGCAAAGACGGGGAAGGTAGTGGGCGCCTGTGGAGGTGACCGGTGGAGGAGGTGGGGGTGGGCGGCGGAGGAAGTGGGGGAGGAGGCGGGCCGTGCCGAAATCTGGGCCTAGCTCGCCCAAGCCATGGGCAGCATTTGCCCCACCCGGGCACGCCTCGGGTAGGGATGGGCCCTAGCCGGATCCGAGCCCACACATGATGGGTTGTGCGGGTTGGCGGGCTGACCCGGCCCGAGTCGAACCCTAGTCAAGAATGTTTAATTTTTTGACCGCTAGAGCAAAATCTACTAGAAGGAAAATGAGTTCTTTTCTTTTCTAGTCAAATAACAAGTAACTTTTTGTTTGTTTTATTATTATTTAAATCTGAGATTTTACTGAATTCCAGACTCACTCCCACTTGTTTACCAACTAACAAGAAAGATGTTTATAGTTAAGTTAGACTCCTTCTCCACTTCCACAGTTTACATGCACAAACCATAGGTTCACTTTCTAGAAAAGGAGACAAACCAGCTCCGCCTCAGTCTAGCAAGAACACAACATGTGCAGTAAGTATTCAGTACATGATAAACTTTGGTCCTTCTCAGTGTAACTGTAATATCCCTAATCTAAACTACTGTATTTTTATTTTTCTAAAGTATTTATTTTATTTTACTGGTGATATTATTATTATTTATTAACTTGAGTTACAGTACAAATTATTTTAAAATAGTAAATGGTATTTTGGCCTTATAATTATATTTAACATTATTATGTATTATCATTTTAATTATTAACTAGTAGTTTTTCCCATTACTCTGTTACTTGTATTATTATTGTACTTGCTATATTGTTAATATTGATTTGTTATTATTCTTGTTCATATTGTATTGTTTTAGTTATTATTATTAATGGTAGTATTTTTACCAAATATTATTAGATAAGATTTTTAATAATAATAATTTTATTATTATTTCATCCATGCCCAAAAACTAAGCCCATAACTCACTATCTATTTTTCTTATTCTTCATATCACTTATTTTTTTAACTAAAGTACAATAATATATTACCCATTAACCCAAAACTCAATTCTAATCCCAATTCTAATCCTAATCTTAATCTTATTTTCAAATTCATGATCTAATAAATCCTAATCCTAATCTTATTTCAAAATCATGATCTTAATAAATCCTAATCCTAACCCTAATCTATAATCTAATCTAAATATATAATTATATTCAAATTCCAATCCAACTCGAATTCTAATCCTAACTTTCTAAATTAAGCCATTTAAACCTAATTAGAATTCATATTTCTAAAATATCTTATATCCTATATAAACATCCAAACTCCTTTTTCTCTTATTCCTCAAGGAAACCCTAATCCAACTCTCCTCATCTCTTTCTTTCTCTTATACCTCCAAAAGAAAATCATGACCTAACTCTGCCCATCTTCTTCCTTCTTTTCTCCTTATGAACAAAATATTTTGAAGTGCAAATCGAGGAGCATGCTAGGGCATCAAAGATCAAGTAAGTAATTTATTTTATTAAAATTTATTTGATATAAATTGTTTATTAAAATCATGTCCCACTACAATCTCTATGAATATTTTTAGATATCAAAACCCAATCTAAAAATCTAACTAAAATACATGTGAATATGAAATAATTTATATTTACATACTTTTTAAAGTTTTATAAAGAATTAAAAGAAAATTAAATGAAGAAAAAAAAACATTTTGGCCCGGTCATAGGCTGGCCTGGCCCAGGCCAACAGGCCTAGCCAGGGTTCAGGCCGAGACTGGCCTGGACTGGGCCGGACCTGGCCCAGTCCGAGAAAAAAAAACAGAGAAAAGCAATTTCTGAACGAGGCCTGGGGCCTGGTCCAGCCTGGTCCGGTCTGGGCCTGAGGGCCTGGGCTGTTGATATATAAAAAAAAAAAAGGAAAAAGGAATTGGAACCAGGCCTGGTCCAACTTGGGCCTGGACTGGACTGGGCCTGGGCTACTGTAGCAGTAAAAAAAAGGAAAATAAGAAAGAAAGGAAGAAAAGAAGGTGAGTTTGCAATTAAAATAATTATTAAAAATATCAAAATAAAATAGAGAAAAATATAATAATATTTTACAGCTCTTCTACTTTCTATGATAAAAATCTTAATCTAATACCAACATAAATTAATTCGAATCAACCACTTTAAAGTCATTTTCCTCAATTGTAAATTCAAACTCGTTAAATATATTAATGATTAAGCCTATTAAAAATCCAACAAAAATTAGAAATTGGTTTAAATTAAACCTACTAAATTCATTAAACCTAAAGAATCATATCTCCAACTCCCAAACTAATTAATTAAGATTTAAAGTCCTTAAAATATTCTTTAAAGAATCTAACAATTCCTATTTAATAATTTATATAGATTTGTCAAGGTCTTGTAATTTCAGTGATCTGGACTTGGGATGGATCTCAGGTGAGTGTCTCCTCTTCCCCTCTCCATTCATTTATCAGAATATATATGTGTTTACAATAATTGCAATCATGATTACTTGTGTGAGTGTCTGACTTCTTTGTTTAATTTTATTTAATCATGTTGTGAGTGTTTCACTTATTTGTTTAATTTTATGAGTGTCTTATTTCTTTGTTTTGTGAGTATCACTTCTTGGTTTAATTTTATTAATTTTAAATTTTATTAATTCTATTATGAGTGTTCGTTCTTGTGTATTTCCGCATTTTCCGTTGTCGGTATGCGTTTATATGTACACTTATCATTTTATTTGACTTTCTGTTATATTTTACCTGTTTGATTGCTTGTACTACTTCACAGACATCACTGAGCATTCATCATATTTATTTTACTAATCTGAATATTTATTAGCATCATTTCATGTACCAATATTGATTCAGGACTAGTGGAGGTATACTTCATACTGTACACCTGACACTTTTACGGGACCTTGACATGACTATAACACTGTTACCTGATATCTAGTATTCCTGTACCCTGAACTCCTGTATCCCCTGTACTCATGTCCCATGCACTGTTGCCCTGTTAATAGCACAGTCAAACCGGCGTACGGCGGACCATGCCGTCTGGTGTCGGGATGACGAGGATGTATTCCACAATCGTGCTAGCGTCCGGTGGATCCTGAATGGAACTAAGTGCCACATGGAGTAAAGTGCCACACCATACACATGGTGGGGGCCACCTCTTGAATCCATGGGGGACACCTCTAGAATCATTTTCCCTCATAGTAAAGTGCCACACGGAGCAAAGTGTCACACCATACACGTGGTGGGGGCCACCTCTTGAATCTGTGGGGGCCGCCTCTTGAATCTGAAGGGCTATCTCCTGTACGTGACGCCTGGTGTTAGCGTGATGAACATTCTCAGTGCATATTAACATCCACACGTACGTGTATGATGATAACACCTTGAGCATATGTTATTTGTCTCTTCCCTATTCGAACAATGATACCTGCATATCGGAGTTCGAATGAGTTCTACTTGAAGTGCGGGCTCCAGTGTGAACTGTCGGTGTTGTGGGACGCCGGTAGGAAAGGGATAAAGATAACAAGAACATTTTTTATTATTATTGAACAACTTGAATGAAATACATTGTGTTATGTCCTAAATTGATACTCTGCCTTATGACATATGGATACATATGATTGTAACCAGGACCTGATATATACTAGAATAGTGACATGCTAGGTTATATAATCTAGACATTAGTTGTTTCCTGTCATCATGACAACAGTTGTTTGTTTCAGTTATTATGGTTGTCTTAAATCTTTATGCATATTATTATCAGTTATACTACAGTTCAGTTATTTATCTTGTTATTCAGCTTCTTATATCTGCAGTTGTTCTTATTATTATTTATGCACCCTGTTTATATGCACGAGTTTCCCCTTTACACACACACTCATTAGGTCGCTTTCTGACGACCCTGCATTTACACGTCCAGATATTGGACGCTTTATTTACTGTTGTGCAGGTGTTCGATGAGACCATACATATTGTGAGGAGCTTGAGTCTCTCTCTGATTCTGATATCCTCATCTCTTTTATATTCCTGTTATTTCTGATTCTACCTTTATCGCATTCAACTGCTACTTTCTTTCCGTTATTCATCTGCTATCATTGTGTTAGCCTTTATATGTATTATTGAAGTGATCATTGATTATCACGGTTTAGATTTATAGCTTATTTCAGGTTAATTAAGGCTTAGCGTGTATACGTGAGGGATTTTCTTTGTGTATATGCGTCGCCGACTCTCGTCGCGTCTCCGCTCCAGCGTATTTTGAGAAGTAGGGCGTGACAGTAACTGAGAACAAAGGCCATGAAAGTTCCTCATTGTTTTGATACACATGCATGCACTGATGCAGTGGGCTCTTTTGTCCTCTTGTAGGTCTTTTTGTTGAGAAGTAGCAAAGAAGGTATAGTGCTGTACTCTCCTTGTCTCTCTGATAGATAATTGTGTGCATAATTGTTTCACTTTCCAAGCCAAAAATCAATTTGCTGGTTGTTAAACTATCTGTCAGTTTAAAATCATTGATAGAAGCATTATTATCAGCCAATCTCTGCCGTCCAATAATGGATTTGACAATAACTTTGACTAGTCATTGGTATTTGCATATTACTCCCCGTTTTTTTTTTTTTGCCACTTGTTAGATTCTAGTGTTTTGAAAATTTAATGTTCAATGTTGTTTATATTTAATTTTTATAATCAGGATTGTTTGATTCATGAGAAATCAAATTAGGAAAATGAATTTGGAAGTTTTCATAAATATTTTCAAAAAAAATGTCAACACTAGCATATAACTCTCAGTTAACCAATATATGCTGGGAGCAGGTTAGCTCCTTCCCGTGAAGGAATCAGGGTGGTCCTTCCCGCACTGTGGGCCATCCATTACAGGTAGTGGACAATCCGATGATAAAAGAGAAAAAACACGTTTCGTGATAGGACTAAAAAATATGTTTTTGTTTTTCTCTCCTCCCATCAGATCATCTATCAGCTGTGATAGACGACCGACAGCACGCGTATGACCGGATGGTCTTCAAGCGCAAGAGTAACCCACATGGTACCAGCAGTGGTAAAACCTGTCTGTGAAAACTAAAGAGAAAGAAATGTTTCTATAATTTCAATTTTGTTTTTTAATACCAAGAATGCAAATACAAAGTTTGTGAAAAAAAAAACTCAAAACACTCGGTGATCAATTTATTATTTGTCCTTTTAACAAAACATTAGCACGCTATATACATTTTGAGACATCACAAATCCTATTTATATACACCTTCACTCAACTTAGAAGAGCCATCACAAAATTTCTCTCTCAACATTTTTTTAAAATCCCAGACGAGAGAAAGAGAGCAAAGACATGGAGCGGGGCTTATTGCTTAAAGAGGGGCGGAGGAAGGGCGGGGCGATGACGGGACCGTGGGGCGGTGAGTTTAAGGAGGAGGGCGGCAGGCTGGGGCGCGTGGCGCTGCCAATGGTGGCGGTGACCGTAACCAGTACCTGCTCCAGGTGGTGTCCATCATGATGGTGGGTCACCTCGGCGAGCTCTCACTCGCCGGTGCCTCTATCGCGTCGTCGTTCACTAGCGTCACCGGCTTCACGCTTCTCGTAAGTTGTTCAGTTTTTTATTATTTTTTTAATTTTTCAAAGTTTTATAGTGATTTTTCAGTCCATCATGGTTCTTATTCTCACGGACGGTGAGGGCAACCGCGCGCATTGTTCAGAGTTTTTTTTTTTTTTTTTTTTCTTTTTTAACTGCATAGTTGGTGGGTCAAACGAGAGTGAAGGTAATTCAAGGGGACAAATTTCTGACAAATCGAGCTGGGAGGTGATCGGATACACGAGAAAATGAGTTTGGTGGTGATATTTCGTTTGGGGTTTCCTTACTGGGTCAAATTGATTTGTCTTGTATATCTCTTGCTTTGGTGCTTAGCAAATATCTAACAATGCACATTAACGCCTTATTTTGGAAAGTGGGGGTGTAGATGTAGGTGTTATAAATTTTGAAAGAGAGAAAGTTAGTGTGTGTTGACAATTTCATGGTTTTTTTTCCTTCGTTGTTTTGGAAAGTGGGGTGTGGGTGTAAGTTCTAGCAATTTTGTGTCTGATTCCAACTTGGAGTAGGAGTGATTTGTGCACAAAAAAGGAGGGATTTTGTTGATGGTTTCAGATAACAGCTAAGTGATCATTAGCTTACTATTCCTGAGCGCCAGGTGATCTTTGGGCATTTGGTAGAGTTGTTAGGCCCCTAACACCTGCCAACTCTTGCTACCAAATGCAACCTAACATCATGAAATGGAGTGTGAGAGAAAAAAGTTCACTTGTAGAGGGCACAACTCAGTATTCAAGTTAACTACTAAGTATTAAGGCCATGCATTGTTTGTTATTTTCCATTAGATAAGTGGTGGACCAACAATCACATAGAAATCGGCGTGGAGCCTTGATATCAACAATCTATCCATTCTGAGTATGAACAAGTGTTACGAGTATGGAAGATGTAAAGGATAAGTGGGCATGTATTCACCCATGTGACATGTTCCACTGATGATTGTGTTGTTGTGCGCTATTCTCAGCCCAAATCCTAACTTCAGTTTTCCTTATATCATTATCTAGACCGGCATGGCATACTCTATCTCATTTATCATACGACCACATGTCTACATTATGCTTTTGTTTAAAAAAAAAAAAAACATTGTAAGCAAAATCATAACAAATCCTCAACATTTCATCATTTATTTTTGTATATTGCATTATTCGCTTCTGAGAATGTTGGCATGGAAAGTCCACATTGAAAGTATCAACAATTACATGTGGGGAATGGATGCATCTATGTGTTTGTTTGAATTTCAGTTCAACACAGGATAGCATGCAAGAGAAAATACATATTTAAATGGTATATATTTAATTATCGGATTTTTGGTTTTGTAGTATCACAAATATCAGGCATCACATGGAGTGAGTGTGTATATGTGTGGGCAATTTCAAAATTTTAAAGCACTCCATGGAATGCGCGCACGCGTGTGTGGCAATTTAAAGTTTAAATTTATGGTGCGATGCTACACGAAAATTCTTCTATGGAAAAATTTATTGAGAAAAAGAGAAGTACATACTTGAGTTGTTACATGAATATAGGAAGTCACTTAAAATCAACTACAAAGAAAGTTAAAAAAAAGATCAAGTTATACAGTGAGACACTTACAAAATAAGTATTTAGAAGGCATTTATCAAAATATGCAATTATCTTTTTCTCTTTCCAAGGTGTTACACAAATACTTACCATCTAAATAAAATAAGGTAAAAATGAAATAAAACAAAATTAGTGGAGACCCACTAGAAGGAATTAGGATTGGTATGGACTGGCTTATAGTCTTATAGGCTTGCAACCACTTCTGCACAAATTGATGTAAAACCACCTGGATCGCAATCACCTTCAAATCAGGACCAAAATTTAAATTGAGGAAAAGATAAAATTCGGATTTCCACCCCTTACGCGGGCTTCTCACCCAAAACTCAAGAGCAAAAGAGACTCAAGAATTACCAGATAATTTGTGAAAATTTTCAATCATTCAATAATTCATTTCAATAGTTTCAAGGGCCTTATATAGGCTTTACAAAAGGGGAGTACTGGGAAATAACCGATGTGGTACTAAACGCCCACAAAGGAATACAAATAAAGCTAAAACACCTACTCAAATAAAAGCTGACACAAAATATTAAATAATCAGCTAAGACATGAAGAGATAAATAGGAGCTGCGTGATGTCCTCATCAATTCCCTCGGGGTGGGAGAAACTCGACCCTGTCGAGTGAGGACTCTCCTCACGAAGCATCTCAATCTGGCCAAGGTGGGTGGTCGTGCCAGCAGCATGTGTACATCATGTCGAGACCATGGTGGCGGAGGAGGAGCTGGTCTCCGTGACAGATCGGTGGTGAAAGATAGCAGCATGATCAAGGAACAGGAGTAGAGCGAGGTGCATCATCCTGGCTGAAAACGGAGCTGATACCAGGATCCCACGGGCTATCCAACTCGTAAGCAATCACCCTGTTATCAACTGTAAATTCCTGCAAAATACTATATGGGTATGCAGCAAATTTGTAGGGTTTATTGCAAATTGCTATCAGCCTAGTGATATCATCAATATGTGCAACAGGCAGATGCAATGCATTAGGTATTCTAAGCATAACTCCTAACGATGAGAGAATGAGAGATATGATATGCCTAGAAGGACACACACCTAAAGATGAGGACTCGGATGCAAACTCTAAACAACCCGAAGAATAAGTATTAGAAACCATTTGTTGGACCTTGGCAAGAAATTCAGGTGACTCCCCAAAAGGTGAATGGATAGGAATAACCATAAAACTAGGTTCAACACAAGGAGACTCGAATGGTTGATTAGGCACAGTGGGTGTATTAGGCTCAACTGTCTTGTCCACGTCATCATCGACACTATCAGAAGACATATGAATTTCATTAATAATCTGTGTGACAGAATCAACTGATATGTCTTCAATTATGTTAACAGTTTTAAAAGAATCTTGGACATCCTTAACAGGCTTCGATTCGTCAACTTCATCAGTGGACACAGTTCTAACAGGTTGACTCTCTGAGGGGCACTGATAATGATAATGTCCATAGCCCTTACATTTAGAACATTTGACCTTAGCATTGATTAGCGTTTTGAACGTCAAATCCAATTTTAATGCAACTGCAAAGGCATCTTCAACGGTATCTAGGTCATAGGGGCCAGTAATCATAGCACGTTTTATTTTAGGCCGTAAACCCCAAATAAACCTAGTTAGAGTCTCAGAAGGGTGCTCTCTCACTTCACTACAACGGGTTAAGTCCTTAAATTTGGTAATGTACTCATGAACGGACATATGACCTTGATGGAGATTGTGTAGCTGGTCTAAGTGGGAGTCCCTATCATGCTGATTAGTCATGATGACTCAAGCAAGCAAGCAGATGCAATGGAGAGCCCTAAAGTCGGTTAAACTAAATGCATGCACTAAACAAAAATTTCCCTAAGATTTAAGGCTCAAATGTAAATAAAAATGCATTCCTAAAATGATGCAAAGATGCAACCACTAGATTGAAGCAAATAGCATTTCTACCAACAAATTATAGCAATCCGTATAATAGTTGCAAGTAATCAACAGTTAATGAACTAGGTCAAGTTGTGATATCACCTGAGGTGGAGTCGTTCACGCCTGAGAAGAAGACCGTAGCTCAAACCTGAATGAGACTGTTGTAGGCGCGTAGTACTGGTCGTCACGAATCCACTGCCTCAAAAACGGGTCAATTCGGACTTGAAACGAGCCCTGAACGATCGTCCGAAGCGATGCTGCGAGCCTGGACTGAATCAGGACAAACTGGATCTGGACTGAGTCAACTCAGTGGGTTAACTCAGCGATGATGTCAGCGATGACGTCACTCAAGTGAATCGGGCTGGAGTCAGGTTTGACTCACCCTACCCGACAAATTCTGGACCCGCGACCCGCTACTATCCCTTTAAATCTTGAACGGGTTCTGACTGGTCGGGTTGGGTTTGGGTCCGGCCCAACTCACCTATGGGTTCGAATCCAAACCCACTTTAATAAGTTGGGCTGGGTGTTGAGGTCAAACCCAACAACCCCACAGTCCACCCGATCCTCTCTCCCTCTTCGCTGTGGGCTAGGGCACAGAATGGAGCAGCGGCGGCGGCGACGACTTGAAGAGGATGGCGGAGCTGGAGCTGTCGCCGGCGAGGATCTCCGACGACAAGGACGCCAATCAGTCCACCAATTCTGGTGTAGGAATGATGGCGAGTCGAGGATGGCCGTCGGCGAGGGCAGGAGAGAAGAGGGGGACGGCGATGGTGATCTTCGGCGACGTCGGATGCTTCAGGCGGAGGCGTCGATGGCAGATGCTGGCGGCACAGGGGGGCGGAGGGGATGGCGGCGACTGAGGAAATGATGGTGGAGCTCCGATGAGGAGGTGGTGGTGTCGCTGCGATGGTGGCGGTGGATGAGATCCACTGCTGTGGTGGATCTATGGGTCGGCGGTGATGCCGAAATCAGTCGAGGGGTTCGTCGATGGAGAGGAGGCGGTGGACGGGTGGCTTCTGACAACATCGAAGGCTGATCTCGACGACATTGGTACTCCAACGACAGTGGTGGAACTCTACTGGCGTCGGTCTGAGACAGCGATGGCGGCGATCTAGCGACGAGCGGCGGTGATGCTTTGATGATGAGCAGAAAGGAAGACGGCGTGAAGATCACGGCGAACCTGAAGTGGTGGGGCTGTCGTTGCGATGGTGGATGAGATCGGAGGAGAGGAGTCGTCGGAGAAGTCTGGCGAAGGTCGTTGGAGGCCTTTGTTGGCGTCAGCGGCGCCCAGGGAGGGCGGTGGGAATTGATGGCGGCGGGGATTTGGAGGAAGTGGAAGAGAAGATGAACAGTGGCGTTGGGGATTTTTTACAGGGATTTTCGACGACTGTAAAATTTTTTTTTTTTCACTGTAATTTTCTTTACTTTTTTCTTTTTTTTTTGCAACAGTGTAAATTTTTTTTTTTTTGAATGGATCTAAATCAGGTGTTGAGATAGATCTAGGGTTTGGAGACTGGAAAAATTTGACAAAAGAAAATTTTGAAGGGGATTGAAAACCTGGCTCTAATACTAAAATGATGTAAAACCACCTAGATCGCAATCACCTTCAAATCAGGACCAAAATTTAAATTGAGAAAAAGATAAAATTCGGGTTTCCACCCCTTACGCGGGCTTCTCACCCAAAACTCAAGAGCAAAAGAGACTCAAGAATTACCAGATAATTTGTGGAAATTTTCAATCATTCAATAATTCATTTCAATAGTTTCAGGGGCCTTATATAGGCTTTACAAAAGGGAGTACTGGGAAATAACCGATGTGGTACTAAACGCCCACAAAGGAATACAAATAAAGCTAAAACACCTACTCAAATAAAAGCTGACACAAAATACTAAATAATCAGCTAAGACATGAAGAGATAAATAGGAGCTGCGTGATGTCCTCATCACAAATGTTTAACCTTAGTAGATCTGATGCAAACTTATTTACATCTTTGATCTTTCACTCCACCAGATATGGGAGTGACACTCTAGTTCCGGCTAAACCACCCCTTGTCTAAACCAGGCAAATGGAAGTAAGACACTTAACCTCAACAACTTCCAATGCCTTGTCCGAAGACGTCACTAGCTCTCTGTACTTGACCAAAAACAAAATCCAAACTTTCTCAAAGGAGTTTGGATTATATCATTATATTCGAGTAGATTTCAGGTACGTGCAGTGCACCTGTATAATATGTAATAGGAATAATTATTCCATAACTTCTTATTAGTGATGGATTTCTTCCTATGTATAACTCATAAGAACATAGTTAAGATTTTTAAAACTAATTCATTACTTCTCATATCTTAAAATTAGTTAAAAAATTAATTGTCTACCTTTTGAAATGTTTTTGGTAACTCCTTAGACAGGTTGCAGCAAAATAGTGAAGATACATATAAGATAAACATCCTTAAAGGTGATTGCATTATAGTTAGTACATATAAGGTGGACAAGTTGAGAGTCTCTTCACCTAGCATCTTCCAGACATACTCCATATTTTCTATTGGAACAAGATTGGGTAGGGTGCATCTCCAACAAGTATTGTCAAGCCATCTCCTAGCTCATGAGAAATAAAACAAGAAGATAATAGCCCAATATTGAACCAGTTGAGCATCAACATGTCCTCTATTACAAGTTATTTGGTTTAACACTCTAATTTGTGATTGCATCAACTCTCTCCAACAACCTATATATTATGACAATATTCTATTCTAGTTTTTGAGAAAATGACGAGCATCTCAATGGGTATTGATGGTTATTCTAGTGAAGTTCAATTTGGGCCTTATTATCATTTCAACGTCTCGCTTATGTCATCACTTTACATGCTTGTTCACTCGAGTTATGATGTCCAAGGCACCAAGCAATACCTTTTCTTAGCAAATTCTCCCTTCTTGACACTATGATCTTCTATTATGTTTCTTTTCTTCCTTCTTAGTAATACATTAGCTTCACAATTATTTGGAAAGGTTGCACAACAACAACGATGAGAACATAGAGCCCTTTTCCCAAAATTTTTAGGTTTGGCTAGTGTTAGATGTAATTAAGTTGTGTATTCCTACTTGTGTTCAATCCTATATAGTCCTTGTAGTATTCAAGTCCTAGTAGTAGTTTGCGTCTTTTGGGATCAAAATAATTTTTTTTAATTTAAAAACTATATCTTTGTTGATATTCAAGAGACTATAGAATATAAGTGTTACATAAATTCATGAGACCATGTCTCCTTAGATAAACCATATGAGACCAAATCCTATCCTAACTATAATTCCAAATACTACTACAACTCTAAATATTTCAAATACTATCTCTATAATATAATATACCTATTATATCTAAGAGCTAGAATATATCTGTTTATTATTTTCTCCTTATCTAGAAACAACTACAACATGAAATTATGAATGAAGAAGCAATTCTCTTGCCAATATATTGCTTCTACTTCAATTTGTTCAACTTATCACCTTCTTACCTTGCCCATTTACGATATATTTCTTCTTTGTTTTTCAAGGAAAATATCCAATGTAAGTGCGAAAGAAGATTGCTGGTATGATACATGTTGATGGATTTCTGGAGTGATTTCCCAAACGAACAAGATGATGCAGGTCCAGTTGATAGAGACAGAAGATGTGGATGCAACAGGAATTTATCCAGATGGAGGATGCAAATGGAAAATGGGGCATATGAACAAAAACTTAGCAAAAGAAAAGTTTGCTAAAATGAGTGGAAAAGAAATCAGAAAAAGGAAGAAAAAGCAAACAATAGGACAGTTGGATAAAAAATTGTTGCAGGATGGATAGTGAATAAGGAATGAAATTTAGATCAAAGAGGAACTGATGTTTTGAGATTCATAGATTTAGTTAAAAAAAGTAGAATAAAAAGAAAATCTTTAATGAAGGTAAAATGAGGGGTGGGGCGGTGGGAGAGTTCAGAAATATATGCTAGCCTTTGAAGAATGAAAGATCTAGTCTTGACCCTTCATATTGCATAGGTTGATTGAGGGTTTGGTTGAAATTCTGCAAACACGGGGCATCTTGCTTCAAAATACTACATGCCGCATAACCATGGAGACCTTAGGATCTTGAAGATTCCTGTAGTAACTTGAATCAAGTGAAATGTTAGACTTGGAAAGCCTTCTAACAATTAAAGGGCATATATAGTTGAATTTCCATAAAAGAATTTGGAAATTTCACAGCCTCTTGCAAAGTTGGTGATGAGGCTAAGAGGGTACTTAAGTCTTCCTCTCAAAGTACTGCTACTTATATAATGATTGGGGAAATTCTCTCCTTGGTGACCGACTTTTTCTGCATTCCAGGTGGTATCAAGGAAGATCTATGATCACCCTGACAACAAGGAATTGGTGTTGTAGTTTATCAGTAAATTCGAGGATGTTGAAGATAATTTATGCAACTATAGGAGTTGACGTAATAGGTACATGACACATTCACCGTCAATTTAGAAGTCTTTGAACTGTAAGCATGCTTGCATGGTATTACTATCATATCCAACAACAACTATATAGCACGGACATTTCTATCATGAAGTCGCACCCCGTGTGAGACACTCTGACATTCGTGTCTGACACTGTCACTTCTTAGATGTTCCTCGGACACTTTTCATATGTGTCATGGATTTATATTGTATTTTTAAATTTAAAACACTTGTCAAACACTTCTTTGACAAATGTCTTACGTTGCCTATGCACTTCTTTGTTTCATTATCTGTTCGAGGGATGGAGCAAGAGCTTTAAGGCAGGTGGGGCGCAATATTGACTAATATTTATTCTTATAATCATATTTTTTTCATAGTAATTTCAAAAAAATGATACCAATGTACTTATTGGTAGAAAATAATTGAGTTTTTCTTATTTAAAAATTCAACGAGAGTCAAAATTATTTCCAAATAAAAAAAACTTGAAAAGTAAAGGTTTTTTTGAAAAATTCTTATATAATTATGGAAAGTTTTATGATTCATAAACATTAGAAAGTTATTTGGAAATTTGAAATAGAATCAAAATAGAGTAGGGGTTTTCATTTATCATGTATTCATGTTTATACCGAATATTATTATAACTAGGAAATTAGGAGCTAGTTCTTGTTCTAAAAGTTTGACAATAGTTGTTACCCAGAACTAGATATCTTCATGGCACCTTGTTATTCATTCAACAAGTATTTATTGAAGAGAAATAATTGCATGAATTTTGCAAAAAAGGAAACAAAAAAATTAAGAAAATATAGAAAAATAGGAAAAAAATTATCTTGTGTGATGATATCATTTCATCTTCTTTCCTTTTCACGAGTCTGTTAGTAATGAGTATTTATTACCCACCACAATGGTCATTTATGAAGCTGTTAGTGGGGAATACTTAGGAGCCTATATAACATAAAACTCATAGACACTTATGAAGAAAAATAACAAATAAAAATAATTTCAAATATAAATGAAATAAACAAACTTCTATATTACTTTTGTGATATAAGCAGATAATTATGACTTTTTACTATTTTTCATAAATGAAATCCTAAAAGGGAAAATATGTTTTGTCATAGTGATTTCAGAACCAGGTCTTATATCCTTAAAAAAAGGAAAAAGAAAATATAAAAAGGGGGAGAGATCGATTTTCTCTCACATCTATATATCATATCATAGTAATACTATCAAAACTATCATAGAAAAATAGTGTTTTGCTTTAACCCTAACCCTACCAACATAAAACTCAGAGAAAAATTTAGAAGAAAAATAAACAACAGATAACCAGTGACCACTTTTTATCTCAAATCAAAGTCATAATACAACTCCAACAATTATTAAAAAACAGATGCATGTCTTGTTACCAAATTAAAGCAAAGCCTAAACCATAAATTCTAACAAAATGAACCCAAATAGAAAACAGTTGATCCACATTACATTCAAAGCACCAATAAGATAAAAAAAAACTCAAACAAAAGAAAGTGGTATAAGTACCATGTGGCGGCAGAGACATAGCCAACATCGCCGAGCTCGTAAGTAGAGAGGGAGCGGAGGGACCTAGCGGTTTTGTCTCACGAACTTCCAGACGGTGGTGTTGGCCTTGATGGTGGAGGCAACACGGTGGCCCCACTCCTTAAGGTCGAGGTGGCCCCAAGCCCTGCCACCATGTCACGCCACGCCTTGCACATGAATGACAGTGTTGTTGCCAGCATGTCTTCCGACGTCCGCATGAATACCATTGCCAGCACCTTGGGCTCATTTTCTCCCACCACCTCCATTGCTCCTCTTTGAGCTTTATGTCGTCTTCACTCTCTTCTTCTTCTCATTCTCCATTGTTGAACCAAGCTCTACCTCATTACACGCCCTTCCCTTTATTTTGGGGCTCTCTTTTTCATTGTCTTAATGACTGACACATGTTAGAATGCATTTTATGAAATAAAGAGATTGATTACGGGGGGCTGGGTGAAATAGTAGGGGTTGAAGGGGTGAAATGAAAAGAGGAAAATTATTTGATCAAGATGAAAGGTGGCTCTCACTTGTCAAAGTTTAGGAGTTAGGTTTTGGTTCTAAAAGTTCGACAATAGTTATTACGAAGAACTAGATATCTTCATGGCACCCTTTTATTCATTCAACAAGTATTTATGAAGAGAAACAATAGCATGAATTTAAAAAAAGGAAACAAAAAAAATAATGAGGTATATAACAAAAATAGAAATAAATATTATCTTGTATGACGATGTCTCTTCACCTTCTTTCCTTTTCATGAGGCTATTAGTAATGGGTAGTTATTACCCATCATGATTGTCACTTGTGAAACTGTTAGTGGGAGTAATTAGTAGATAATTATCCGCTCGATTTTAAAGGAAACTATAGCTAGTTCAAGTAAGATTTGGCACACACATAATTTGAGGGTGGGCACGTTTACAACTTAAATGATAATTACCGCTCAATAACATATATGGAGAAACTTTTGCCAATTTCAGGTTGGGCACGTGCCTTACCTCAATAATATGTGGCTCCGCCCATGTTTAGGGTATTTATTTACCTTAATGTATATATGAAATATTATACTGAAAAAATGCCGTCAAAATAATTTGTATAAACTAGAAGTTTAGATACTGTATAAGAATTAAAGAACTATTATATAGAAAGCATAAGACGTGGCCTATTCCTTTTGCAAATTCATAAAAGCATATGATAAGTTACAGTTTTAGCATATTTGTCATCATCATAGTATTAGATGCTAGACTTTTAGATGCAGACATGCCTAAGTCTG